>MU866504.1:0-21801 GCA_033296915.1 Triangularia setosa | reverse complement strand
TCCCGGGGCACCAATCAATCAATTATTCGGAAAGGCATCAATTCAATCCAATCATTAGGCCTGGATTGGATTGATTGGATTGTTGGGAGCGCTGATCTCGCATCTATGCTCGTGCCGCTGAAACTGCACTGGTACCGCCGTCCATGCCCACATATGCCAGGGCAGACTGCCCTTCGTGGGAGAAGTACGTCAGAGCGTGCGGATTCGTTGTAGTCACCCCAACCACGGTCACCGCCGATGCCCCATCGGCCACTACCGTGACCGTCACCTTCAGATAGCGCCCTTATCATCTCGGTTCCTACTACCATCTCCATCACCACCACCACCGTAGAGCCAGTCGTTGCCACCGAGATCAATACTGAGACCAGCACCGCGCTCGTCATCGACATCGTCTCATCCACTCGGACAGTTGACATATCCTCCAGTCACAATCACCCAGACCGTCGTCGAGACCGTCTCACCACCGCAAGCCACCTGTAAGTCCGGCATTCAGATCTTCAAAGCCTACGCCCTCGAGTCCGGCACCGCCCCAGTGTACTGCATCTACGGCAACCTGCTCAACGGCCTCACGGGTGGCATCACCTGGAACGCGGCTTCTAGCTCAACAGCTGGCAGCATTCAGAACAATTACATCTGGAAGCTAGACGAGAACGGGTACCTCGGCCTGGCACACAAAGTTCCCCCGTACAGGTACGCGTAAACGGCGTATATGAGCACCGCATCCTCGGGAAGCAACTGGCCCCAGATCAACACGGATTCGTCGGTGGAGGCGCAGGTTGCCAGCGGCACCGCTCTTGCTAAGATCAAGGGGTGCATCAACTCGGTGACTGGCGAGCTAACGCTTTCTGTGGCGGGGCGGAAGAATATTTTGTTTTGCGGTATGCAGATGTGGATGTCTGCTGGGCTTATGGAGGATATCAACCAGGGCACTTGTGTTCAGCAGTTCCCGAAGGTTATTTATTGATAATATAGAGGTTTGAATAACGTTATTCGGGGATATATTCAAGATTTTACCTAACGTGTGTGATAAGCGAGCGGCCGCTTCCCCATCCCAACGTGTCTCGCTCCACACATTCTGCAAGATATACTACAACAAGCCATGCGACCCCTTCAAAAGAAGCAAGGCTTTTTTTAGCCTTGCAAGCTATTCAAAACGATACCAAGCTTAGCATTCCGGCTGCAGCTGAACTCTACGATGTTGCCGAAAGAACGCTTCGTTACAGAAACGCCGGCCGACCTCACCGACATGACCTTATAGCCAATTCACGTAAACTCACGGAATTAGAAGAGAAAACGATTGTCTAATACATAGTTAAGCTATGTAAACGAGCATTCCATTCCCGGCTTTCGTACGTGGAAGATATGGCCAACTGATTGCCACATAGACGCGACACCCCCCTGTCGGCAAACGCTGGGCTCACAACTTCGTCAAACGCCAGCCAAAACCCCGGACGCATTTTACGCGTAAATGCGACTACCAGCGGGCCAAATTCGAGGATCCAAAGGTTATTGGCGAGTGGTTTGCCCTTGTACGGAACGTCAAGGCCAAGTCCGGCATCCTTGACGGCCACGATAGCCACCACCGCGAGGAATTCGAGACCTACTGCCAGGAACACAACATTATTACATTTTGTATGCCTCCGCACTCCTCGCACTACTTCAGCCACTGGATTTTGGTTGTTTTGCACCATTCAGGAAGGCATACAACCGCCAAATTGAACAGTTGATGCGGATGAACATCACACACATCAGCAAGTTGGAGTTTCTTCGTGGGTTTAGAGACGCATTTTTTGCTTAGATCACAGAAAAGAACATTCAGGGGGATTTTGCGGGAGCCGGCCTTGTGCCATACGACCCAGAGAGGTGATATCTAAGCTGGATGTGCGCATTCGGACCCCAGCACCTCCAGCGTCCAGGCCAGGTACGGTACTACCTTGGGTCTCCCAAACACCACAACCTTCGACAAGCAAACCCACAGTCGGAGCTTATTAAAAGTCGAATTTCCAAACATCAAAGCAGCTCTCTAACCTTAATGCTGACTGCTGTGGACCAATTATCAAGGGAGCAATGGGTATCATGCACGAAGTAGCTCTATTGCGTACGGAGGTCTATTCGCTACGCAAGGCAATGAGGGGCTTAGTAGGAGAAGGAGAGCCAAAATAACACGTGTCTGGCTTGGAGAGTCACTTACTGTACAAGAGGCAGAGGACCTACTGGATCAAGAGGCTGTGGGTGAGCAGGTGGCTCAGGAAATACGGCAAAATGGTGGTGGTGCAGCGGGATCTCGTACGAAGATTTGGTACTGTGGCGTGTGTAGCAAGTCTGGCCACAATGCCCGCACGTACAAGGAGACCGTAGAATCATCCGATTCATCTGTTACTGATTCAGTTATTGTAGTTTCCTAGGGTTGTGATTGTGTAATTGAGGATAGTTGTGGTGGGGTGGTGGAAATTCGGCCGCTCGCTTATCACGCACGTTAGGTATCTTTGTTAATTCTACACACCATACGATCTTATTCTTGTTTGGTACCTATTTTGACAACTCCATTTTGTACCCTCCATAGTTACGTATCATATCCGGCAAGCCAGAGAACGTCGGTTTTCCCACAACATAGTCGAGTTCCTGTCATGTAGCCCTGTCAAGTAGGTGGAACAAATGTTGTTCGGCTTTTACGAAGACATGCGCGATTAAGGAGGAATAGGGCTTTAAGATCCGGGGGAGGGGCGGGCTCGGAAGATCTGGATGATGGTGGCTCTAGGCCCGAATGAATTACCAATATGACCGGCCACGTTCCGGCGATTTGCTTCATTCTGATGTTGAGAATGTGACATCCTCTGTATGGAAGTGATGAGAGCCTACTTTGGGAACTGAAAAATTGTGGTAGTCTCGGGAAGAACGATTAGGTTTGCTGAGCTATGCTACCATCAAATTCGTAGAGATAGGGGGGAATCCCTAGGAGAAACATTTTTGGATATACTTTTTTTATTTTTTTACCTTCTCTTCAAACTCATCAGTTGGTGGTCGAAACCTTGTCTTTTGTATAGTTAGCCCATATTCCACTTTTCAAATTCATTCATGAGTTCCTTTCCTGCTCGCCTACGGCCAATGAGCGAAAACTCCTTATCGAACACTTCTGCCTCCATGGTTTTGGGGTTGAACATCATGCTGATATCTTGCCCCATTTTCCAGAGATCGAGTTTCAAAAATGAGTCAGCAAACACGGGCAAATTGCCGAAGCATTGTTTGATAGGTAGTTTCATACTATCCAACTAAATAGCAAAGGCCTGTCAGCCATGTTAGCAACAGTGATCAACGTCACCAGGCAATGGGATTCCAGTTTTCTGCGGCAATCCAAACGGGTTACGATCCCTCTCCCGCCTCTCGCGATGCAGACGGTCCTCCTCTGCCGGATTGCGGCCCTTGATCCCTCCCGGGGCGGTGATGATCCACTTGGACTTGGCGTCCATGAACAGCGACATGGGCGCCTTGCACATCTTGTTGTTTCCCTCTCCGATCTTGTACTCCCAGGGCGGGACATCAGCATCATGATTGCAATTTCCATACCCAACCCAGATGCTGAATCCCTCCTTGCTTCGAGTCAGCCCGCTGGTGGTCATCTGACGCATGCAGCAGTTGTCCCAAATCTGCTTGACATACTCGGCAGCCTCGCTGCAGTCGACGTCAAGCTGCGTGTCGAGGTCGTTGCAAAAGTAGAGGGCGGTTGTCTGTTCGCACATCATCCGTCTGCAGGAATTTGCCGGGGCGCCGCATTTGCCAGGGAGAGAGCTGAGTATTGCCGAGTTGCGCCTGATGTCAGGCATATAGCCCATGGCCATGGGGGCACATTTGAGCGAGTTGTACTTCCAGTTAGCGGGAATATGCCCCTGATAAAAGTGGTCGGGGCCGGCGATGCCTTGTACATTCGTAAGTGTGTTATCCCATTCCCACGGGTCTTCCCTCTTGGACACGTTATTAGTAGTGCCATGCTTCTTGAAGTAACCAGTCAGGGGC
Organism: Triangularia setosa; assembly: GCA_033296915.1. Taxonomy (NCBI): domain Eukaryota; kingdom Fungi; phylum Ascomycota; class Sordariomycetes; order Sordariales; family Podosporaceae; genus Triangularia; species Triangularia setosa. The sequence continues at coordinate 17,790 of MU866504.1, read as the reverse complement.
TGAAAATCGGGGTTGCGTATGTAGATTTGGTCACAGATTTCCTACCATTCTTTGTGTTAATAGGCGTATATGCTGTTCTGGGTTTCTGGATAATGCGAACTGACATGGACAGATCCTTGCAGTTTGACTTTTGGCCCTCCTGGAAAGATGGATCCCCTCCACAGTATACCACCAGAATCATCATGTGGATCACCAAGCTTGACAGTCTTGGTTTCCAAAGTAGATGGCTGTGATGGTAGGCAATCCCCCTAACAAAGGTCAGTGCATGATTCTTAAGTGACAATGAAACCAAGCATACGTACAACTGAAAGATTGGCAGGAAGTGCCAACAGAATTTGCCGTGCACGCATCAGGTTGGCCCCAAAGTTGATCTCGTTTGCCCATCGAGGAAAGGAGGAAGGGCTGGTGATCTGACCGGGGTGTTTACTTCTTGATATCGAAAACCGTAAGCTTCGGACTTCGCCAAGCCGGTCACTCGAACTAACTCCGAGAGCTATCTGATCAATTTCTCATGGCCCCAGGACCGTGGTAGCTGCAAACACTAATCATAAAAGGATTCAACCATGAAGGATCGTCTGTAGATGGATAAGTTCGAATTTGCCGACAATTCAATCCATTAAAAAGATGTTGGCAAACATGGAACGTCATGTTTTCCATGTCAGCTGACGGCACTCATCGTGAAACTCCCTCCTTCAGTAAACATTGCCTATTATGCAGCAAGTTCGCTGCTAAAGCTCATGGACTTCCGGTGCACAGGATATCCGCTGTCCCCACACGTCAACCAATCGGTAACTTGCCATGTACCAAGGAAACCAAGCAAGCGGAACAACGTTGCTTGTCTTCGGATGATTCCGAGACGCCGGCGCAATTGCCGAGGATCAGGTCGCTAGAACGATGGAAGGAGGGCATAACCCCACAAATATCCGCAAGTTGCCCCCAGGGTGAAGCACGAATGTATTCTGCCGATAGGTTCAGACCCTGGCCGCGTCAAATTGTTAATCTGGATAGAGTGCCAATATTCGTTGGCATATGACCCTCACTATGCTCGGTTAGCTGGACCGAAGAGCGATTGCAGCCCAGTCTAATTTTGGGCTGTGAAGTGTGTGGTATGGCAAGGCACTTCTTTTTCCATGAAGTCGTCGGGTTGTGCGACGTTGACAAAAAAGAATATGAGGAGGCTTTAAACCGAGTTTGAGGTCCTTTCAGCTCTGCTTTCCACCCATAATTTTATTTCTCAGCGCAACCCATCACGTTTGTCCATCATGCATTGGAAAGTCCTTGTCCTCGCAGCCCTGGCCGATGCCCAAGGCTTGAACGGCCTCAACCACTTGCGCTTTGGTTGCTCCCAAATCACCGTGGAGCGTCTTGATCCACTTGTCAACCCCGGGGAGTTCCCTACTCCGCACATGCATCAGGTCGTTGGAGGAAATGCGTTTAATGCCTCCATGCCCTACGGTACCGACATCGCCAACCTCGCTACTTGCACCACCTGTGGCCCTGCGGATGACTTTTCCAACTATTGGACCGCCAACGTGTACTTCCGGGCGAGGAATGGAAGCTACAAGCGCGTTCCTCAAGCTCCCAATCGGTACCTCTGCCAGTCTCTGGTCTTCAACTTGATGTGACGGACACTGATTTCCCTGCAGTTTCTTGTTCAATGATAGATTCACCACCCAGATCAACGGCGGCATGGTCGTCTATTACATCGCTCCTCGAGCCAAGACCGTGACTGCCTTCAAGCCTGTATGTAAGCCATTCTCTGAAGGCCCAACACCTCATACTGACACGTGGAGCAGGGCTTCCGCATGTTTGTTGGCGACGTTAACCGCCGCGAGCCCAAGTATGTTAACCTCAGTTCTGCCCCTTTTTTGGTGACCCCCTCTTTCAGATCCATTTCCTGATAATTATGTAGATACAAGATGCAGAGCTGCTTCAGATGTTACAGCGGGCCCAACTTTGGCGGTGACGATATGGCTCCCTGCGCGGACTCTCGTCTGGATTTTGAGGGCTTCCCGACCGGCCCTTGTCTCGGTGGTATAAGGTCCAACGTGCTTTACCCAACGTAGGCGTCTTCTGATCCGTCTTCTTGAGCCCATGTGCTAACCTGGGAAAGCTGCTGGGACGGCAAGAACCTAGACACCCCCAACCACAAAGATCACGTTGCATATCCCACTTCCGGCCCCTCCAACTTCTTGTCCACTGGAAATTGCCCTGCTAGCCACCCAGTCAAGATCCCCCAGCTCATGCTTGAGATTGTGTGGGATACCACCAAGTTCAACAATAAGGCTGAGTGGCCTGCCGATGGCTCGCAGCCGTTTGTGTTGTCGACGGGTGACAAGACGGGGTACGGCCAGCACGGCGACTACGTCTTTGGATGGAAGGGCGATGCACTCCAGAGGGCGATGGACGCCAACGGTTGCTTCAGCGCCACTTGCGGAAACCAGAAGAGCCAGGATATCGCAGCGGCCAATCGATGCCAAATTCAGAAGACGGTGCGGGAGGACGTCGACGGATGTAAGTTTGCGCGATCAATGTTGAGACAAATTCATGCTGACTCAGGAACAGGGTTTGAAAAGCTCCCCGGTAGCCCGATGGCCTGAGATGGCAGGACGTATGCGATGAGCGGTGGTCATGTTGACGCGGTGGCTGAACGTCGTGGGCCAGGGAGGGCAGCCGGCGATGAGTAGTGTGGGGGTCGTTGCGACAATACGTCTCGTATTGGCAATCGGCGATCTGTCGTGATGTTAACATTCTGTATCCCGGGATTGCAGATATTTTGTCATGATTACCTTATTGAAGCTGATAAGTGTGTTCGCATTGATTGTCTAACGTGATCTGGCCGGTAGGGGATGATCTCTGAGCGAAGAAGGCTGTATTTTAGAACGGGGTGTCATTTAGTAAGTACTGAATGGTTGTGTGGGCTCTCTCCAGCCCAGCCGGCCGCTTTGTGGCTTCAACACAATGCAACTTAAATGGTTGGAAGTCTAACCAAGAGATGCCAACTTGTAGGCGGAGATCTCAAGCAGCCCTATGTGGTGGTGGGGTTGCAGAGGCTGACTGGTGCTCCCCTAACCCACGCACTGGAAAAAGACAAGCCAATCAGCAAAAAATGGGATGCAACCGTTGGAAAGGGCAGGCGATGTGGAAATACCATTTGTGGATCTCAATAGAATCAAGTAGGTATGATCTGTCAAACAACGGTATGGGGTTCAAACTTAGTCAATTGGTTGCTTGTCCTGGGGAGAAAGGCCCAGGTTGTCACGGCGGTTGCACCGTGACCATCGTTGATCCACTGATGGAGCTTGGCACGTGCCGAGCACGGGCCAATGCGACTAGAAAGATTTTGCATCTCGCTGCCGCAAGACCTGTTTGTAGCTCTTTGTGTTAGGTAACACGATGCACTCTATGAGGGTCCATATTATGGGGGTTGCCACTCTGTGATTCTATTGCTTGTTCTTCTCTGTGTTCCTGCTCTCTTTTATAGACCTTCTGCAGGATTCATTCTGCCACATGGCCACCGCCACCAGACCATGGCCGCGGCCGACAGACCATGGCCACCGCCAACTGAAGGATGAACTCCTTGCTAGTAAAATCCCTTTCTTTCTGACACTTTGAGCTACGTCTTGACAATAGAGCCTGCCCGTACCCGACGGAATAGAGCCCAGACCGTAGCTTAGCTGAATACTACTGTCATTAACCTGTCAACCTGTGCTACCCGTGACACAGGTGGCTGGCCGCCTTCGAACCTGGTGACCTGAATCCCACTGCCAAAGATATTAATTCCCTTAACAGTGGGGCTCCTTCATTAATTCAACATCATCTAATAACGTTACATCATAATTCGCCAAGATCTTTCTGTCATAGCCGCTCCGCGACCATGGCGTCCACTAGCCTGGCGCGCTGCATTACTGCCTCAGGAATCAAGGCACGAATTCCAACAGGCGAGTACTTGGTCTGTGCTTCCAACCTCACAACCAGGATTGGTGAAAGTCTGCATTGGGCTATATTCGGACATGGAATTGCACCGGAGTCTGTTCGCCGCTCATCCATCAATCAATCGGGACAAGCGTGATATCAAATGCAGGCTCGGGCTACTGTGATTTGACGTTCACGGCACTCACTTGGACGGGCTTATTGTACCAGAGGCGCATCCTAAGAGACTCGTGAGGTCGCCAGTATGGATGGTATAGGGACGCCGATGCGAGGTTGTCTTGTATCTCTTCCCATATCTTTGGTGGAAAGTTGTACATAGTCGCCTTTGTTGCCCACGTGTCAATGGTCACCGTTCAAGTTGGCATATTGAAGCCTACAACAGGGTCGAATGAGCCATCGTCTCCCTTAATAGGGGCGTCGAAAAGCACGGCAATCACGTGGTCTTGGAACTTACACAAAGACGTACCGAACAGTGTCAAAAGTGACTTTGGCATTACCGGCAAGCCCCACCGGTCGTGGAACAGTTCGAAATGTAGCCATCGAGATGTCGCGTTCAGGCTCTCTTGTCGAAGGTGTTGGAACTTCTGGCACAAATGATGTGTCCACCAGAAAATTACTGTCACAGGCCAACCTGTACCCTGTGTGGTGGGGCCACAATTCCGGCGTCCTTGTGAATAGCTTAGTTCCTTCGTGCCACTTTGATAGATTATACCATACCATAACAACTACCAATGTTGGCGTCATGATCGCCTCCAAGAGTCCAACCTCTTCTTCCTGTTTGCTTCACCGCTCTCGCATTGTCTTGAGTATTTTCCATATCGCCGTCAAGTTGCCGGTACACCTGCACGATGCGATACTCCAGCCAACTCACGCAAACTTACGGATTTAGAAGAGCAAACAACTATTCGATATAAGGCCGGACACCAAGGATGACAAACGAAGGACCACCGGACCTGCTATTCACTGATCAAGTGCTAAAGAAACATAGCAAGCTTACCAAAGCCCAAAGCTCCCTATTAGTGCAGGGCCGTTCTGGAGTAATAGGTCTACGGGACTTCCTGTTCAAACAACAAAGTCCCAGGGGTACCCACACCCTATTGCAGCTGTGGAGAAGGACGGGAGACGGTCGAACACCTGGTTATATGGTGTCCAACACCACCGAGACCTAGAACATGGCCAAGAAATATCATCCTCACCCATCGGGATCTTAGCCTTATACTTCAGGGTAGATCTCAGAACCAACGGCTACTGAGAAAGGTCTTGGGCTGGCTTATGGATTCAGGCCGTTTATTGGAGTACGGTCTAGTGAGAAAACTAGAATTGGAAAAGCCTGAAGAGGGAGTAGACGAGGAGGAAGAGGAAGAATAGGAAGAAGGGGCGGCTGCAATCAAAGTCGAAGATGATCAGTCTTCAAGGCCTTACACAAGGCCTTTCTCTTATCTTGAAACTCTCTGGAAGCTTTTAAAACTTTATCTTTCCTTATACTTTCTGATATAGGTTTTTACCCGGTCTAAATGGCACGGTTTTTCTATGTAAATAGCAACAGAATGTACGGCGCACTCTTTAAAAAAGAAAGGGTAGAACGGTGTAGGTGTCACGGCGGTTGCGCCGTGACCGTCGTTGATCCACGGATGGAGCTTGGCACGTGCCAAGCACGGGCCAATGCGAGAAGAAAGATTTTGCATCTCGCGGCAGCGAGACCTGTTTGTAGCTCTTTGAGCTAAGTCTTGACAATAAAGCCTGCCCGAAACCGACGGAATAGAGCCCAGACTGTAGCTTAGCTGAATACTACTGTCATTTACCTGTCAACCTGTGCTACCCGTGACGGTAGGAATAATAATAATAATTATAATTATTCGATATATAACTGAGCTCTGTGCGCGCACATTCCATTCTCGGCTTTGTTACGTAGAAGACATGGCCAACCGATTGCTCCGTGAGCTTGACGCGCTCTCAGGCGGCAAACGCTGGGCTCACAACTCCGTCAAACGCCATCAGACCTTCAGACGCGTTTTACACGTTAATACGACTACCTGGGTGCAAGATGCGAAGATCCAAAGGTTATTCGCGAGCGGCTTGCGCTTGTGTGTAACAGTAAGGTCAAGTACAGTATCCTTGACGGCCATGATAGCCACTACTCCGAAGAATTCGAGACCTACTACTAGGAGCACAACATTATTACACTTTGTATGCCTCTGCACTCCTCTCACATACTTCAGTCATTAGATGCTGGATGTTTTGCGCCGTTAAAGAAGGCGTATAGGTGCCAGATTGAACAGTTAAGCAAGAGAAAGCGATTCGATTCAGGTGCCAGCTCCAGGCCACAGAACAAAAAGATACTCGGATGCAAGGCTTGCTTCAGCGCAGGGCATGAACTCAGGGATTGCATCTATGTGTTCTCGGAGAGGATCCTTGATCACTCACGCTTTCGGAGCAACTCGGCCATAAAGCAACTTATCCAAGCGAATCTGAGGGAAGATATGAGGTTAAGTGAAGAGTTTACCTTGTTGGAGAAAGATAGGGATAATGTTGGAGGGTACAGTAGACCCTAACCCTCCGCATGATTATGTCATCCCAGCCAGCACTCTCTACAAGTGCGACTGCAGAGACTTCTCCTAGAGAAGAAACAAACAAGATCAGATCAACCCAGTCGTTGCTTTGGCGCCCCAACAGATAATGTCACACGTCAACCACCAATAGGCCTGGACCACAACCAACAACCCTGTTAACTGCATGTTCTGAGCCATTAGTTGGAAAGTGAGGCGAGCAAACAAGCCACAGGCAGCACGGACCAGTTTGAGAGAGATAAATATATGAGCAGAAGAGCAGAGCAGTGGGACAAAAAGGTTCCCTACAAAGGATCTTGAGGCCACTGAATATTATTGAAATGAATTGAACCTACGTTACTCCAAGCCCTGAACTCCAGCCCTTGTCACAGACCGAATCAACAGGGCACGAGATGTGCCTTTCCCGGAAGAGTAGGTCTTTTCCGGCAAGAGGGGCAAATTAGTGGACGAGCTGAGCTAAACCACAGTGGCAGAGCTTGCTACTCTCATCTCCTTGCTCATATTGATGGCCCAGTTGTTGATCGAATTACAAGTGCCTATTACTCGCAAGTTGAAGAGTATGGAGCGAACCAGAGCAATTACCTGCCGACTCAACAAAACGAAGAAAACTCCAGCGCGGAGGAAACATGTTCGCCCGTAGCAGTCGCCCTAGCAGCGCCGGAGAACACCTCTGTGCGGTGATCCCTCAAAAGTTTACCAGGGAAGGGAGCAGAGGAAGCAGCCGGAGTTGGGGGGTCTGAGCAACCAAAGCCCCCAGAACCCCTGGGCGCCCTCTTGACGCCTGGCCATACACCACCTCACGCAGCGTTGTTGATCAGGAAACCATCCCTGGGCATCAAACCATCTGAAATGGTAGCCCAGGAAGCTTCAGAAGCCGGATAGGACTTCATAAGAATACGAAACCGTCACGGGCCATGGGAGGCATCCTTCGTGACCGGAAGACAAGCCATCGGGCAAAAAGGGACAAGCAAGCGGCAAATTTGCAAGCAAGCCAGCAAAGTCATAGAGTTCGAGCACCCTAGCAGTGATGAGGCAGCCAAAACCCACATTCACAGAGCAGAGCCCGTAGAGAAAATCCACAGGCGCCAGCTACCAGACCCTCCAAAGAACTACAAGCAGCTAAAAGCTCACCCCCACAAAGATCTTTTCCTAGCAGCCATTCGAGAGCACCTTCAAAGTTACAATGAGATGAAGTCGTGGGAGCAGGTCGACTAAGAAAGAGCTGCTGGCCACCAAGTCCTCGGTGGTATGTGGATATTTACTTACGAGCTCAACAAGCACGGTTTTCTTCAGAAAGCAAAAGATATTTACGTTCTCAAAACGGCGTGGCAGACCTCGTAAGAAGCATCCTGGTAATCGGGAATATGTTTCAGCAATTATGGAGATAAGTTCGGATGGTTGGATAGTGCGGCCATACTTGATCGTGAAGAGGCAATATCATCTCTTTTCTTGGTATACTAATGGCAAGTTTCGAAGAATTGAAGAGTTCGTGCGAGTGTAAATGGTTGGAATACGGATGAGATTGGTCTAAGATGACTGGCACACTTTGAACAGGTTACCAAACCTCGTACAACTGGCATATATTGGCTCCTAATTCTCAATGACCACGGTTCCCACCACATAGACTAGTTTGAGAATTGCTGCAAGGTGAATAACATTATCACGCTTTGTATTCCTCCCCATTTCTCTCATAAGCTCCAGCCTCTTGATATGGGATCATCCCATTGGGATGTTTCGGCATATTAAAAGACTGATACGGATGGGAAATAGCAACCCTACGTATTTCCCGCTTCCATGGGAACATGAGGTGGCAAAATGGGGGATCCAGATTTTCACAAGTTGTGTCAGAAGTTTGATACACTCCGTGAAGGTGAATATCATGGGGGTTGCAATTGTGTGATTGGATTGATTGTCCTTGTCTGTCCTAATGTTCCTTCAAATCCAGAGAATCTCCATTATATCTATACATGGTGACAACGTTGGTTGCAAATGGTACCTGTCCAGCTGAACTGGTTACGTCACTCCTGGGCTCCTATTCAGCTTGGTTGACCAGAACCCCTTTCTGTCTGACAGGTTGTGCATCAAAGGTGACAAGAGGTGCAGAACAGAGGTGAGTAACTATTTCAAAGAAGGGAGGTGAGTAAGGAGTTATGCTAGCGCGACATGGGCGTTTTTTAGTGGGCATCGTTATGCGAAGTGTGCTGAGGGCAGTTATTCCTTCCAGGAGAATATGCATGTTATTGGGAACACTACCACGGACTTGGAGGTCTGGGGTCTGTATAGCAAGGACGCGGAGGTTGTTTTAAAGTTTCAGCAAACAGGAAGGGAGGTGAGGACAAGTCCGGATTTCACGGGAAGTTGGCCTGGTGGGGGGTTGTGGGACGTGGGACAACTAGTGGTCGGAGTATTATTGATGCCAATAAACTTCTGCTAGCTCTGCTGGATAGAAACCTCTCCATTTTTCTCAATACCAATCAAGCTCTTTGGGTCTACTCATAAATGTAACAAAACTTCCCCATTAGCCCCCCCATCGTACTCATCAGCTCCCTCACCTTGACATCCTGCGCCAACACCCCCAGCCCACTCAAATCATCCAGCGTCCCGTTCGCACTGGGCGGGAAGTTGTTCATCGTCCTTGTCATGCTAACCTCCTTCAGCCTCTTCTCCAAGTCCTGGATCTGCCAGATCCACCACACCCTGTCGATCATGGTATGATGCAGCCAGAAGGCCGGGTCTCCAGGAGACGTGTAAAAGTCACCTCCGGGGTCGCCGCCGACGGTGTAATGTCCACCTGCGTGGATGCCCCATTTGCCTTGGGGGAACTGGCCTGTTGACAAAAGGTTTGTTAGCAAACTTAGTCCAAAATTGCCCCTCTTAAGGAGAGTTGAACAGGAAAGGATAATCTCTCACCCTCCATCACGGTCTGAAACCAGTAGACGTTGTTGTTCTTGGTGATGACGTCATACACGTCCTTTGCGGTCGTCACGGCAGCGGAGTTTTTGTTGATGTCCCGGCGGAGGCAGCGGGGGTTGTACCCGAGCCCGTCAGCGCGAGGGTTGCGGGTGAGCTGCAGGATTGGGGCAATGGGACCGAGGTTGACGGTCATGCTGGGAACAAAACAAGTTAGCAAGGTAAGACGATGAATGGGTCACCATGGAAAGGAGGAAGGTACTTTTTGAATGGACCGGTAGTGACACAGCCACCTCCGTCTGCAGCCGGGATGCGGTCATAGGGTCTGGGGGCGCCGGGAATCATGATGCCGTTGTAGTTAGCTTTCGCGCCGTTCCCGCCCATACTGCCCTCGGAGCCGTCGAATAAGGGGGATTTGGCGGGATCTTTGTGGTATCTGTCCCAGTTCCAGTACTTCAGAAAAGGGTGTTAGTATTTTGGTGGGGCAAGCGCCTAGAGCAGGGAGAACGTACAGGTTGATATCCCTTGTACCCACACTCGTTGCGGAGGGCCTCCTCGTAGTGCCAAACATAGTATCTGTGCCAGGGGAGAAAGAATGTCTGTGTTAGAATAGGTGTTAGATCATAAATGAAGTCAAGTGCTGGGGAGGCAGTTAGTTATACTGAGCCATGGTTCCTTGGTGTCTGCTGAACGTGGACGACGATGTAGTCATCGAAGCGGCTCTTTGCCCCTGGAGCGGCCGAGCTTGTCAAGGCGGGCTTGGACATGAGGCAGAGAACAGCATCGGTGTATTCTTTTCTTTGCGCCAAGGTGAGGTCCATCCTTTTCACCCGTTGTTAGCTTGTTGCAACACAAAATGATCAGGCAAAAGACTCACCATTCCTTTCTCCTCACAGCTGTCTCCAACGTGCAGTTCCCTTGGGGGTTCTTTGCCAGCCAGTCCTTCACCTTTGACAAACTGGCAGCGGCAAGCTGGTCAACAACATCGGGAGGGTATGTTTGCGCAGCCGCCAGGCTGGCAAAGAATGCAGTCGTCCAGAGAAGCATTGTGGCACTTCTTTTCGTCTTCAAACAGCACCTGCATAGAAAACCAAAAAGGGGACCTGACCCGGGGATCTGGTCCCCTTTTCTTCTTCCACGTTTCCATCTCGACGCATGTATCCCACGTGCCAATGACTCTGGGTATTATCCCTCTTTCATTACGAGCACGTTTTTCTCACCTGCCTTGCATGATGGAGTCTGTAATTTAGGTGAAAACAGAAAAGAGACAAAAAATGAGTTTACCCACGATCCTTGCATCCTGCCTATACACCACCAGGCCCCATTTTCTCTCATCTATTTGCTTTCCGATGACGATCATTGGAGCGCTGGAGTGTGAATCCCACATTTGATAAAAGGTGACTTGTGCCGGAAGCCGGCAAAGCGACAGTCTTGGTTCCATATCTCATATAGATTGATCACAAAATAAACAAGGCGCCAAGCTGTTGGGCGGGTCTTGGTTTTTTATGAGGGCGCCGGCATTTCACTCGGCTTACCAGACGGCAGTCCTGAGTGGTAGTTCAGGTTGAGGAGGTATTGGTTATGGTTCGGAAGCCACGAACCGGCAGGCAAATGACCGAGCCAAACGGAGGAGCGACATGGACAAAGCAATATAATTATGCTTGTTCTGGAAAGTGAGGAAGGCACATAGTCTGGGGTACAGCATGCGGGGTGTGTTTGAGCGGCAAAATACACGAGGCGCTGACCCTATTGGGTAGCAGCTGGGTAGTAGAACCAACACCCTTCTCGGATGCAGAGCTTTGTGTTAGGAAGTATAAAGGCCCACACCATGCAATTTTATATTCTTGGTATTTTAATAATCTTGATTTAGTCATCAGCTGCTTCTGCTGAATGTGATTAGTGATGTTGTGAAGGAATCAGTTTGGGAACGTCGCATTGGCCACGTTCTTCCGGACTATAGTGCTGTGGGTCACCCACCAATTCCTTCATCATTCATCGCTCGGCAACTGTGTGTGGATCTCTTTTGGATGTGATGTAAGTCTAAAGGGCGTCACACATTGTGGACATGATAGAGAGGCCTTGGCATTTCCGTAAAGCAGTCTAAAATGATGGACCACTGCTCTTGAATAATGCAACAGGCCTTCAAGAATTGTTTGACAGGCCTACAGAATATTCAATAGATATTTCTAATTATAAATCACATAAAGTTGTTTCAAGCACAATCTATATGCCTCCAAATAGTGCAGGCCCATACCGGAGTAATAGGTCTACGGGACTTCCTGTTCAAACAACAAAGTCCCAGGGGTACCCACACCCTATTGCAGCTGTGGAGAAGGACGGGAGACGGTCGAACACCTGGTTATATGGTGTCCAACACCACCGAGACCTAGAACATGGCGGAGAAATATCATCCGCACCCACCGAAATCTTAGCCTTATACTTCAAGGTAGATCTCGGAACCAACGGCTACTGAGAAGGGTCTTGGGCTGGCTTATGGGCCCAGGTCGTTTATTGGCGTACAGTCTAGCGAGAAAACTAGAATTGGAAAAGCCCGAAGAGGGTGTAGACGAGGAGGAAGAGGAAGAAGAGGAACAGGAGGAACAGGAGGAATAGGAAGAAGGGGCGGCTGAAACCAAAATCAAAGACGATCAGTCTTCAAGGCATTACACAAGGCCTTGCTCTTATCTTGAAACTCCCTGGAAGCTTTTAAAACTTTATCTTTCCCTATACTTTCCGATATAGGTTTTTCACCTGGCCTGCACGGCACGGGTTTCCTATGTAAATAGCAACAGAAGGTCCGGCGCACTCTTTAAAAAAGAAAGGGTAGAACGGTGTAGGACTAATATTAATAATAATAAAATAGCTCTCCAACTGAGATTTTAAAGGCAGTTGACGTCCTTGCGAAAGGGACGTCTAGAATAATGCATCAGTTAGGATTATTGAAGGCAGATAACTGGAGTTTCCGAGCAGCAAATGAAGCACTAAGCAAGCAAGCGCCGGAGGGAAAAGAAGCAACGTGTTCGGCAAGGAGGATCGCTTTCTATACAAGATGCACAGGATCTGCAGAGCCAGAGAGATTTTGCGGTCCAAATGAAGGAGGAAACGCAGGCGGGTAGTGATCGGAAGCTGTGACAAGGGCTGGAGTTCAGGGCTTGGAACAACATAGGTTCAATTCATTTTAATAATCTTCAGTGGCCTCAAGATCCTTGATGAGGAATCCTTTCATCCCACTGCTCTGCTCTTCTGCTCATGTATTTATCTCTCTCACTGTGGTCCGTGCTTGTGATGACCTTAGGTATCTGCCAAGTCCAGCACATCCCTCTGATTATACATGAGCCAATAATGCCTCTGCTGCTGCCGCCTGTAGCCTGTTGCTTGTTTCACTTCCCACGACTGACTCAGAGCTCGCAGTTCACTGTGTCGTTGGCTGTGATCCAGGCTGCGGGTAGTTAACGTGTGACAGAAGCCGAGGACCGAGACGTGTGCGCGACGTTGTGGCAACTACGGCGAGCCTGTTCATAATGCGCGTACCTGTCAGATAGTTAGAGAAACGTCTGAGAAAGACGATTCGGAGTAATTTGAAATGCTTTGAAGTGTTGTGGTGGAATAAATACAGATTTGGTTGTGAAAGTGCGATTTCGTGGGGCTTTCGCCCGGGTGGGGCTTTTGTTGCACGCGCGAGATCCAGGCAGGGCCACAGGGCATGGAATTGACCAGTAGGAAGACAGACAATTTTTCCTATTCAGTAGCCTTCCTACTGATCAATTCCATACCCTGTGGCCCTGCCTGGATCTCGCGCGTGCAACAGCTTTCGCATGTGAACCACGTTATGCCTCCAAATATGGCCGATACACCTCCAAAGGTACTGATACGCCTGCAAAAATTATCAAGACACCTCCAACGGTAACAGACAAACGTCAACAAGAACTTGACAGATGTGTGATGGCACTGGGGCGCAGTGTCTCAGCACCATCACCATATATACACCACTGATCTAAGTCAAGCCGGCAAGCTTGACTCACCTGTAGATTTTGATAGCAATCACAGTTGGTTTGGTGCAGTGGGCCTGCCTACCGTAACAAGATGCAACAGTGAGCTTGTAAACATCAGTGCTGTTCATTATACGCTATTCTCAACCATTGGGATATCTCTCTTCACCAGCTTCCCGCCTCCCAGTCATCTCTCAACGCCAAATACAGCCCAGACCGACTTTCTCCCTGCTACCAAACAGAGAGATTGACCTGATCTTGAGAAGGTTTCGACCGCTGATTGAAAACCACTTGGCCAAAAAGCCACACAAAACTTGCCCTTGAAGTACCTCGACCATTTCGCCAAGTGATCTGAGCGCTGATGGGACAAGGCAGCAGGCCAGGCCATATCATCTGCCCAACCCATGGGCATGGTACTGTACCGATCGTCTAGCATTGGCCCTTCATCCGGTGGGGATAAGGAGTGATGTTGTCTGCGCTTTCAAGAATTGCCTCAGCATCCTCAAAAAGACGTGACCCGCTGCACAATCACCGCTCCAGGAACCTCATAATCGGGGAGAATGACGCCTTGTCATCTACCGCATTCCTAACAAAGAGAACACCCCGTCTCGAGGATCCATTGATGGGCTGTCCTCGAATTTATCAAGGAGGGTGCTAAGCGTACGTTTCAGAGTCCACCAACTTCTTGTCTGTGGAAGCCAGGCATCAAATCCGGAGTTGACTGAACGTGCCTATCCAGCTGATACTGAATAAAGCAGAGTGCCATGACCAAGTTGCCTCTCATATCCCAGCTTGCGGGCTCTCTGTTGGGGGCTTGTCAAAGAGCATATCGGCGATCTGCATACCGGCTATGAGATTACTCAATACTTTCGCTTAGAGCCGAGCCAGTGACGATAGCAGATGCCACATCTTGAGAATACATACCAAGGAAATTGAGGATGTTATCCATCTCGCAACCCAGGCTTTTGGCAGTGATTATGACCCGTCTAAGGACCATGAATCTCAGAAAAGCCCGGGTTGACATTGCGTTAGTCCATATTGAAGAGTGTACAAAATCAATGCACAAAGACCTGGGATAGAACTCGACACATATCAGGTTCTCCGTCATCATCCAACGGCGGAGCAGGCTCGGGCGCAGTAGGGCGGTGAGAAAAACGGCGGCGAAACCAGGGCAACATCGTGACTTTTAGGGGTCTAGTTCGTGTGAATAGTGAGGTTAGCTGGCAGGCTCATGTTTGAGTTAACATCAAACAGCAGATATGTTCAGGGAAGTTTTGGTGCTTGGATGGCTGGAGGTGGGGTTTCAGTTGTGGGACTAATGCTATGTGGGCTGAGTGAGAGAGTGCTGAGCAGTGAAAGGTGGAAGCAATTTGAGGTCTCGACAGGAACAAGAGGTTCCGAGTCGCTGACTTGACGTGTATCGAAGGCACTATGGGACACCTCGCCCATGGCGTCTTGTACACGGGCCACGGTATCATACCAACAACTACTAGAGGAAATTGGGCGTCTGGTGAAAACACTGCGCCAGCGCACTGACTTTAGCTGAGCCGTTGTTTTGTATTTAGTTACTTGATGCTCGCTGAAAGCTCAGAGAGCTTCAACCCAAATGCACTGATTTCGGCCCTCATATACTGCTCCAATCTGCCTCTGAAATCCGGACAAACATGTCATCGTGCAGTTTGCTGACGTATGCCTTTTCTTTGACAGGTTTGTGCACGTTGACAATTTGGAAGTCGAATACCCTCATCAACTGTTCTGGCATTAGGGACCAAGAGTAACACCAAAGAGTGGATATATTGGATATATGGGCAGTCTCACCTCAAAAGGGACCTTGTTCAACTCTAAGAGAGCGATATTTTTGCCTGAACAGGTCCAGCGCCCGCCACCAAAAACGATATCAAGAGCTCGCAGCATATCAGCTTTCTTTTCGGCGTCGCACTCGAGAAATCGTTCAGGTCGAAAAATATCGGCGTCTTCTCCAAACACCCTCTTGTTATGGGTTAAGGCTATTTCCAAGTCAGGGTTGTACACAACAAACAACAAAACAAAAACTCGAATAGAAAAAGGCGAAAGCTCACCAATCGTATTATGGCCAATAAGTGTTCCTTCGGGTAGGTAATGACCGTGGATTGTGTCGCCCCGCCGGCTAACAACCTTGTAATGACCAAAGGTGACCGCAGATCCAATTCGGAACCCCTCGAGCATAACAGCCTGTGTGTAAGGCAATTTCTGAGACTCTTCATTGGTGATGGGGCTCGACACTTTGCCTTGTTCCACAGCTTCTTTAATCTCTCTTTTGAACCGAGCATAGGCGCGAGGATTAGCCATCAAGTGGAGCATCGTCCCTCTTATGGTGCTCTGAATTGTGTTAGTGTTCAGTCAACGGCATCTCGTCTATGATTCTTACAGCCGTGGTGTCATTCCCGGCCAGAATTGCAAGGATAGCCTCTCCTTCGCATTCAGATCTGGTCATGCCATTTCGGATGAATCCGCCCTGTACCCAAGTTAGTTCTGTCTCGACGAGTCGATCACGCTCACCCACCATCATATCTTTTGTTGGCTTGTCCTTGTTCGCGAAGCGTTGCCCAATAAGCACGTTCACATGCCTAACAGTAGTTACTCGTTGTTAGAGCCATGCGATGCCTCGAGTAAGTCAAACATCAGGGCACAGAGAGACAAACTTCATGATCATCCCTAACCCAGACTTGTCAGTGGGCTTGGGGCCAACCAAGCCCAACAGCCCGTACTTGGAAATCAGAATAGTCCGAAAGAAAGGGATTTCCATTCCGAGGAACATCATGGGAATAAGCTTATCCATTGCGCCGACCCATCCGAGGACATCAGCACCCTCATCGAGGTGACCCCAGGCCTTGCCGAATACCAAGCTGGAGATGACATCCATAGTGAAGTATCTCGAAAGCTGGGCGAAATCAATCGAGAGGAGCTCATCGCCTCTTGAAAGATACTTGCGGCGGATCAAATTGACGAAACGGACTAGCTGAAAATCGACCGCTCTTTCTAGGCCACCCTCAGTCTCACGTCCGGCATAGGGACCTGCGGTTTTGGCCTTGAGTATGTCGTGAGCCGTCGTGTCGAGCTGACTTCCCAGATTGTCGGTGTCTGGTGTGAACTTGGCTGCTGCATACCACATGGATCTGGAGTAAGATCCTCGCGCTGCCATGGTCCTACGAAGCACTTCTGGGTCGTCGGTGACGATCGTTCCGGGGGCACTAACAACGAGGGGTCCGTAGTCTCGGAGGCTGAGATAATTTTTTTGCACCTTGCCGGTTATAATTGTGTAGAATTCCCAGAGATAGGAGAACTTTGCAAGTCGCGGTCCTGGGACATGGCGGAGACAATACCAGGCTCTGATCGCAGTGGCAATATACCAAACTGCAATGGTTGCTGCCGCAAGTCCGCAGATGGCAGTTTTGCTGAGTTTTAAGTCATTGAGGAACTCCATTGCGTCTGTCATCGGAGTTGGTGTTATGATGATAGATTCAATAGTACCATCAAGTTCATGGGTCTTTGAGTCACAGGAGAGGCAGTCGGTGCTCTTGTACTTGGGCTATTCTCCGCTTGATTCTGCGGGGTCATTGCCTGCCGCATTACCCAAACACAAGCCAGCCAAGATAAGGCTGCATATCATTATCGACTTTATTGCACGCCAACATACTAAGGTGGTGGGCAAAGAGGTGAATCACCATATAATTCCATGCACCCCCCGCTTTTGTTGAATGCAGTCTGGTGTCACACAAGGGGACCAATGGTGTCTGGTACGAGGCTCCCATAGGTGTGGATTGTTGATGTCTACAACCGGTAACCCACCAAAACGCCAATCGCTCAGGATAGGGAAGCCGATACAACAAGGGAGAGTCGCAGTCCTTGAATTCAGTGTTACACAATCCAGTCCTCGTGTTACACGTAGAGAGAGCGAACATGAGATGAGCGAGTGATGTTGTATGCCTAGAAGTGGGGTTGTCTGCAGCTCCTGCTTCCCCGGCATGAATGCCACCCTTTTTGGCAGTTGAACCAGCGCCAATATCGATACGAGAACGTGTTGGAGGGTACAGTAGACCCTAAACCCCTCCACATGTTTATGTCATCCGAGTCAGCACTCTCTACAAGTGCGACTGCAGAGACTTCTCGTAGAGAAGAAACAACCAAGATGAGATCAACCCAGTCGTTGCTTTGGCGCTCCAACAGAAGGTATGTTTGGAGGGTACAGTAGACCCTAACCCTCCGCATGATTATGTCATCCCAGCCAGCACTCTCCACAAGTGTGACTGCAGAGACTTCTGTTGAAACCAGTGCTTGCAACTTGATTAGGTTATATTGTGTGTATTTCAAGCATGTATATTACTTGTCTGGAGAAGCCCAAGACCAGGGGA
>MU866503.1:0-21868 GCA_033296915.1 Triangularia setosa | reverse complement strand
GTCTCGCGGCAGCGAGATGCAAAATCTTTCTAGTCGCATTGGCCCGTGCTCTGCACGTGCCAAGCTCTATCAGTGGATCAACGACGGTCACGGTGTAACCGCCGTGACAATTCCAACCATCGTATTCCATCCAACACCTTTTCAACTATGCAGGGGTACCATAATACAAACATCTTCCAACGCCAGTAAATGTCTTCCAACTGGTAAGGGTATATAGCACAAAAAGCAGAATCCAACACCAGCAAATGCGATGCCACTGTCTATAATAGTACCACGAAAGTCCAAAAACCAAATACAAAGGATACCAAAACAATAAAAGAACCAATGAACAACAAGCCTAATCGCTTTGTAAACCCTATCAAAACACTCTTCCTTCCCCTCCGAAATTCCACCAAAAGCTTGCTAATAGTTTCATCAGCTGCTCCCCGTTACCGGTCCCAGTTGCCATCTGCTGCAGTTGTAAATACTGAGACAGCATTGGCACAGGCTGGCAATATCCACTGGCAAGCTGAGGCTGAGGCATCATGTTGGACATGCCCAGGACTGGAGGAGCCATGGAATGTTGTCCCATAATCCCACAAGACTGCGGCAGCGGCTGAGGGACCCTCTTTAGAGAAAAGAGCTGGTGTCTGTAGCCGGGCTGATATCCGTGACGACCAAGCTGTTGTCCGTAACTAGGCTGGCCGAAACCCAGACACCCCTGACACATCCCATATCACTGCAAAATGTTCGATGCCCAGCCGTCCCGTACTGCCCTGGACCCAGTTCCACTGGCCTATACTGCTGTGGAGTGGGCTGATACCCATACTTCAGCTGTGGGGCCCCTTGTTTAAACTCATATTCCGCTGGAAACCCTCCCAGCCTAGGCGTGACCATCCCGGTGTTGACCTGCTGTCAGGCAAACCTGGGGGGGCTGCAATCCCGGCTTTCCCACCCAAAGATGAGCTTGTGTAGACACTGGGTAGAGGATTTGCGTCTGTTGGTGTTATGCAAGCGGGGACAGCATCGGGAGCAGGCGTGAGGGTCGCGGGCTCGGGAATGTCGTCATCTTTGATGGCCATTGCTGTCGCGCCCGAAGAGCGGGGCGTGTCTGGGCCACTGCTCGGTGGCGGGGCACTGACGGCCCTTAAAGTCCTTCGGCGTTTTCTGGAGCGTCTCTTGGCTTCCTCCTCGTCTTGCTCAGCACATCACTTGACCGGCTTATATGTATACTTTGTCAACTCGACGTTCTTCTCCGCCTTGTTCATCCAGTTGTATATCCTCCCGCCGACAGCCTTCTAGATTGCGGCCGATTGGTACTGCTCTATGAAGCTCTGCGGGGGCTTAGATGCTCCCTTTTTGCTTTTAGCTGGCTTCGCCCGGGGGTGTAGCTGGTTTTGACTGGGGAGGTGTTACTGGCTTGGGCTTCCGGTATGTAGTGTCTTTGTCTGACGGCTGTGTGAAGCGGATGTCGCTGGGGTGGCTACAGCAGGTTGCTGTTTGTCAGGCACTCCCGGGTCTGATGCCTGAACACCAGGTTTTTGGTTCGGAAAGACTTGTAGCAGGCACTCCTCATCCAATTCATCATCGCTGTCAAGGCCAAGACCGTACTCCAGGTCCTCGATGGGATGGTTGTATTTAACCGGACTGGGGGCGAGAGCCTTGTCAAGGTCGTTCAAAAGGTTCCCACCAGATGTGTCTGGGGCTGGAGCGTCTTTCATCATCATATCATCATTGTCGTCTTCCATCGAGGCGTCTGTGTCGGATGCGTTTTCGCTCGAGAGCATACGCGAAATTTCACCTTCCGAGGCGTCTGCGTCGTGTTCACGCGCGATGTCTTCCGAGACTTGCTGACGCGTGCTTGTGATTTCTGAGACCTTCTGGCGGGCGCTGTTGTTGTTGAAGGCGTCTTGGCAATCGTCCTCATCCAACACCTCAGAATCCCCGTCGTTCCAGTGGCTGACAAGCAAGTACCGCATCTCGCTGGAGTATACCATTTTGGCGTATGACGTAAGATGAGGTCGACGAGATCATACAAAAGACGAATAGAGCCCGACAGGATGCCTAATATAGGGCATGGAATTATTAAAAGCAAAGGGAGGTCGAGAAGGTAAAGATAGGTATCGTAAGGGAGAAATGGTTGCAGCAGATGATCGAGAACCAAAGCTATTCAAAGCTTTTGAAACTTCGATGATCTGGCGAAGAACTCCCAGAAGAAATTGTGATGAAGATGAAGAAGAAGAGAATTGCAAGAGGGCAGAAACGAAAACAAATGGAACGGGATTTGATAGTGGCTTTGCCAACTTTGACTTTGAAACACAGGAAAAAAGTTATTTTCACAGAACAGCCTCAGAGCTTGGAACCAGCAGGTGACCGAAGATAACAGGCATTTCATGTTCCATTAATCGTGACATTGCTCTGGGCTTTCAGCCCTGTACGATAACTTATCAGAGCCACGAATCACGACAGTGTGTGTGGCAGAGGAGCAGCCGCCGAAGTGGAGCCGGTGATGAATGACAGCTGGCTTAAGGTATTGCTGGGAAAGGTTTGATTGATGTGAATTGAGGTAGATATTGCTCTAACTATTGTTGTCCCGGGCCCTGGCGTTGATAATTACTACCTGCCATCCGGTTTATTTGGAAAGCGGTACATTCTACCCTACAACACCGACTACTCAGGGGTTTGGGAACCTCTACAGTGTGGTTCACAACGACCCAAATCAATATTTCGAAGGGATCATGGCACTAGGCTCTTGCCACGCAAGCCACAAACTCAAATCAGGTCCTCCAAATCCTTGCTTGCCGAGGGAACAGTCAATATCGCCGCTTGAACAGAACCGCTTTCTGTGCCGGGTTCACAGCCCAGCACATGGCAAAAATTGTCATTGGCGAAGATATTTGTACTTCAGCCGAATTAATAGCAATCAGTCTGTATTTATTCTTCCATTACGCTTACAATAAATTTGTGAAGACTAGAACTACCTGATCGCAACTCCTCAACCAGCCTACACGAAAGCCGCCAACATTATCAAGAGACCAGCCAACCCGGTGGCACCAATGAAAATAGTATTAGAGGGTGCACCTGCGGTGACCACCGGCGGGCGTGGGATTGTCGGCGAAGGGCCTTGCGGCTCATCGTCATCTCCAGGTCCTTCACCATCACCACCATCACTGCCACTGTCCCCATCATCACCATCATCACCAGCTCCATCGTCTCCACCATCTCCATCACCAGGCTTAGGGGTATCAACCGGCCCTCTAAACCCACCACTAGCAGTCTTTGTAACACTCACAAACCCGCCTCCCTCATCAGGCCGACTTCCACCAGGGGTAGACGTGACCGCCGGCCCATCAACATTGCCATCTCCCACCGTAATCGTTTTTGTCTTTGTCTCGCAGTATGTGAGCCCGTTGATGTTTCGATTGACGAGATATCCATTGTTGGCGTCTCTGTCGTGGAAGTCTCAACTGTTGATAGTTCAACACTGGATGTCTCCACAGTCGAAGTCTCAACCGTCGAAGTGGTCTCGACAGTGCTTGTTGTCGGGCAAGCAGTCGGCAGCGGACTGTTGCTCGCCACACACTGGCACATTGCTACGGCCGAGTACACAACAGGAATAGCGTTTTCGAAGCCTCCACAAGCGTCGATAACACACAATACCGCATCGCCTTGGATAGCATCCAGATTCTGGCATTTACAGCCGTAATCTGTTTTTCCGCAGCTAAATTTCTCACCCGAGTTCTCGATGCATGGTGCAGGGCGTCGAGGTTGTTGCATTGGCAGCCATAGTCAGTAGTCGCACAGCCTAGACTGAGGCCGGCAGACTCAATACAGAGGACAGCACAGCTAGGGATGGCAGTCAGTTCAGAGCCGCAGGGAAACTCGCCACAGGACGGGCCCGAGGTGATCTCGGAGCGGGCATTGTGCTCGAGGACAGGAGTGGGAACGAGAGCGAGGACGGTGGTTGCTGCCACCAGGAGGAGAGCCACAGTTGGGGTAAAGGACATCGTCATGGCCTAAGGCCCCTGTAGGGCTTGGAAAACGGGAGAAGGCGGGTGATAAATGAGGCTCCTTTTTCAAATGGCGTGATCAGGGACGAGAGTTTTTATACCAAGCCCCAAGCTCTTGTGCCTGTTGACACTGACAGCAGACAGCATGATTCACGAGCTTCTCCGCATCTACCAGACCTTGGTATGCAGCAATCTCCGGGTTGTAGATTAATATGACATGCTGCAAGTGTCTGTGAGGGCTGTACTGGGTGGCGTATTACACCTTATTCGTTGTGGGAAATGGATGTGGAGAAGGACAACTCCTGCTTCCCCGGATTTGCTGTCTCTTGGAGGGTGTCACCAAGATTCTGCAGCCTAACATGCAGGAACTTGCCCAAAAGGGTCATCATGCAGCTTCTTGGGGTGTAGAAATAGCCTGATGTCGTGCATTTCAAAAATTCTTCGTGGCTGCCAATTTTGAACGGCTTTCTTCCAACAAAATCATCGGTTTCTTCTCGGGACATCTATTCGGCTTGAAAGAAAGCATGAGCAGAATTTCTTCATCTTGATCGATGTCTTAGTGTGAGCTTGAAGTACACCAAAAGCAGCGTCACGCCCATGAGTAACACCCGGCTCTTCTCCCAAGCGCACCCAATATGGGTGGTAGCGATGAGTAACCCCGAGTCCTTGCTTCCCGTATGCTGATCAGCAATACAACATCAGTCCAAGGAACACTCACAAGCCAAGATCACAAACACCCTTTCCCCCTTAAAAAGCAACGCTTCTCTGCAAACCCAGTGTGACTGCTGACCACAATCATCAGGAAGTTGCCCCGATTCACATGCTGGGGCATCCGTTTCTCCCTCCATCCTTCGTCTTCCGTCCACCAAAGCCTCACGATAGGCTTCCAGCCCGCGATACAGTTTTTCATGAGCATTTTATCTTTGAAGCTTGAGGTTAATCATGGTCCTATGCTCCAAACTGTCCAGCCACGAAACCTACCAGCGAGCTCATGCCCGAGGGTTCCCCATCCTGCCTATGGCCCGGGCCAACAACAACAGTCTTTCCCTCCTACAATCAGATGTCAAATTCCTCCTCTTATCCCACCCCTGCCATTCATCGTAAAAGCTGCGGGTCTGGGAAAATCGGAAATCGTGCGCCGCCCGCGTCTAGGCTGCCCCGCCTGAGCGAAAATCCGGGGAAGTTGGTGGGGAAGAATGACGGGTTGGGAAGTCGAGTTGCTCAAAAAGGAGAGAAAAAAGAAGATCGCTATTTTGTGCAGAGTATTTTGGAGGAGGGAGGGAGAGGGACTGAGACGGTGTGGTCGGTGTGGTTACAGTGTGGTTGTGTGGAATAAGCACGTGAAAGCCTAGGGTTGTGTCACAGACAGTGCGGAATTGAAGTGCTTGCGAGGTTGATGGGGTAAACATGTTGAAAACCAGTACTGGCAAATTGATCAGGTGTCAAACAACGGTATGGGGTTCAAACTTAGTCAATTGGCTGCTTGTCTTGGGGAGAAGGGTCCAGGTGGCTGGCCGCCTTCGACCTGGTGCCCTGAATCCCACTGCCAAGATATTAATTTCCTTAAAAGTGGGGTTCCTTCACTAATTCAACACCCAGGACCAGTTGAACCGTAACACTGGGAAACACTCAAATACCCCATATTTGCCAAGAACTTCATGCCCCTGGGGACCACACAGATGTGGCTGACCTAGCGCCTTCTGCCGTAGTTATATGTAGTCGCGACGGTTTCTACCGGCTTTTCTTTTGTGTGGTAGCTGAAACAAACAAACAGCCACCAAAGTCCCATGCAATCATGCCTCAGGAATCAAGGCCTTGAACTTAACAAAACCGGTGACTAGGGAGCGGGTACGGTGCGCACAAGGCGGTCCAAGCGCAAGCCCCTGGTCACCAAAGAGACGGAGCCGAAGAAGCGATTCGAATACCCCATTCGAGAACTCAAGGTCTGGCCCTTCGTAGAGCTTGACGCCCTTATCAGGGCTGCCGAAGACAGATCAATTGATGACTTTTAGGCAGGCAAAGAATGAGTTTGACGTGGGCCTCTTTTTCGAGCGCGCTGAACTCTAGTCATCTGCACTGGTATTTGACACCTGGCAGTTGTAGGACGGATGTATTTCGTCTGAGATAAATCGAAGACAGGAGAAGACGTAGGTTAGTGAAGTCATTTCGTGGTGAGGCCAACGTAGTGAGCTTGGTTTTGTGCAGGATGTGCTTCCGAAAGTTGGCGGCATCTCCAAGCACCGGAAGACGGAGAAACGAACCAAGGACCCAATATCGCCGACGCCGTTCTGCACCGGCGTACCTGTCATACACCATCGAATATGGGATGAGAGACTGTTTATTGCGCAGAACTGTTTGATCGACCAGTTCCGTTCAATGTGTGCTGGTTTGGGGCGTTCAGTTCTGAAGTCTTTCCACGGGTGGAAAAGTCTCACCTTCGTCAAGAACAATCCGGTACCAATGTATCTGTCGCAGAATGATGTTGGAGCGGGACAGCTCTGTGGTGACGGTCATTTACGTCGATATCACCACTGATGGCAAGGTCGAAGGATCAAGTCGCCTGTCGGGCCTATGATACTTGTAGTGTGTGAGGACGCCAGGTTTAACATGCCTGTCAGGCTGGTGAGCAATAGAACAGGTTAGACAAGTGAACGAGAGCTTGCTTTTTTATCTCTTCAACCCACCCCTCTAAAAGTACTGTTAACTGCGGTTAGTATGCTCGGTTTATCAGGTCATGGTACCAGGCGGCTTACAGGAAGACGGAACTATCACAAAGTGTTGAGGGTATTGGCGTAATCCCTGACTTGGAGCTTTGATTCGACCTTGTATAGCACTCGGCGCATGACGTGGTCGTCACAATGGCGGAAATCATGCTGAGAGTCTTCCCCAGGCCCATTTAATCTACTAACATGCCACCAGGGATATCATCTGGTGAAGGGGCTCTTGAAACCAAAAATGACATGTTGATAGCTGCGGGAATGGTAAATATAGTGTAGAAACAGCTTATGGCGCCCGGCACCTACATAGGGGAACGATTTCCGTTCATCAACTCCCACAAGGGAGAAAATTTGGTATCATCTCCATTTTCCCTGTTGATATGAAGCTTGTTGCTTTGCTTTGATATCTATCAGCGGATTAGTAACAGTTACCAGTGGTAATCTATCAGGGAATAATAACGCTAGCAATTCTGTTTCTATGCGCGAGTCTACTTGTGCTTGATCAAGCTTGAGATCTTCTGGCAAATTGTCGATTGCAGCTAAAATTAACTCAAGATGTGACGGCTCCGGGGCGCCGGTATTTCTTTCTTGGCTATCTTGATCCACACATTGCTCTTCGCGGGGTGAGGGATGTTGTTCATAGCGTTATTGAGGGTTGTGGTAGGGCTACTGCTCCAGCATGAAGCAAGGCTCCTGCAATTAGAGGCTGTCTTTTGACAGACTTGTCGCAATTTTCTCGCTTTCAGAATGAGCTATAATTATCATAATATCAAGGCCAAGCTGGAAGTTTCCTGTGCTGGTTTGCAGAGCCTCTAGACCCTCTTGGAGTTGTGTCCACTGAGCATATGTTGCGCACACGCAATCCAGGTTGAGATCTTGAAGATGCACCTCGTTGCAAGGCGAAGAGTTGTTGGTAGGAATGGCTACCGAACTAATTGAATTGTCTGTTTATCCATCTTCCTTCAAAGCCAGAGAACCTCCATTATATCTGTACATGGTGGCAACGTTGGTGGCACATGGTACCATGTCCAGCTGAACTTGGTTGACCAAAACCCCTTTCTGTCTGACACTAGCTAGCTAAGAGCTAGATACCCCTGTGTGAAGCTATCAACCTCTCACTTCAGCTTGATAGCATAACTCAAGTACCGCACACTAGCCGCGACTGCATAAAGTTTCGCCAAAGCTGTTGATGACTTCTTGTTGAGGACGGCTATCAAGTGTTTGGACAACGTCAACAACCTGCAAAAGGTTTCCTCGAGAGACAGATTAAAGTTTGCCCTTTCCATCCCATCAAGGTTCTTTGAACTTCTGAGCCGGGTTGTAAAGATTGCAACAGCCGACCTAACACGATGTCAAACTACCACAACTTCCCTCCTGACCATATTCAGCTGGCTGAAAACCCTAAAAGCGATGATAAAAGCCTGGCATTTATTATTGCTTCGTCTCTTAGCTTTTTATGCTACGAGGAAAATGACTCTATCGCTGCGGCTCTTCGCACTGATGACCGATTTCGGTTCACGTGGTCTTATGATCTTGTATCGAGTGTGTGGCCTATACCCAACATGGCCAACTCGCTAGTGCTCCAAACCGGTACACAGTTGTATCCGCAGCCGTTGCTTGTTTGGTCGTAATGGCTTCGAACGCCGTTCTTGGGTTTTCGCGGGACTTGAACCATCACCGATGTGGCGTCTGATGTTAATATCGGCCAAACGCCCGAACCGAACCTCGGCTCCCGTTTTCATGCTAGTTTCTATACCCGCGCTTTGCAGTATACAGCCCTGATTGAATAGCTGGTGAGAAGATTTAGGGCTGTCGTTTGCGGGCATAGCCTTGGGTCAGTGACCTAAAATATCCCTCTAAAGATCGTCCCTGACATGAAGCTTTCAGAGGAGCCATGGCCAGCATCGCGACTTGTCTGGTGCTTGGCAGGGAGTATTACCTCAAGGCCATTGCAAACACATGAGAACAGGAAGAAAGAAGTCTGTCGGTTGTCACGTTCGACTCCCCTGCGACGATGGTTGTTGAAGACGGCGGATCAGCAACAGCAGTCCAGCCTCAATCGGGTTGGGACTTCCACTACGTTATCAATCTACACTATCCATGCCACTCGCCCTCGGCGAAGTCAACTCAGTGGATTGAGAAGCTCCTCACTTTCGGAACTAGCACTGTCTTTCCTACCTAGCTCCAACTGATTTTTCGCGCGCTAAACTTTTGGGTGAATAGCCTCAATAGGGGTGCCTTTGCTCACTTTGGCTGCATCTACCTCGTCGAGGTGGCCGATCAAGCTATCTAATGCCGCCAGGTGACCGCACTCAGCCAAATTCCCCAAAGCGCCCCCGACGCCTCTAAGATCAATAAGTTATATGCCATGGATCATTACGCGTATTGTCTCAACAGGGCTATGAGTGGTAGCTTACTGACTGGTGGCATGACATACAGCACGCCGCTTATGACCACCGATGACTTTCATCTTCATTTTTGGCCGCTACCGACCAAAATTCAGAACTGTCAAGGCGTGATCCTAGATAGCCGAGTCACTATTTCGGTCATCGTCCCATTAAGGCTCGTGCAGTTTCTGGTCAAGAAAGTTACCTTCAGATGGAGAGGAAGCGATGTGCAGGTTACGAAGGTAGACTTTAAGCTGAAACCGGACAATCATGGTCATGTAAGTTTCATTCCCGTCGTCTGCATGTTGTTTGATCTGTTTCTACTTCACATAGCTACTGGCTTACTAGGTAGCTAACACGAACTAGATGCTCATGATACTTCGAGTCAATGAGACGGCTGATACACCGTTGCGGCACGCGAGCCTGCCAACCACGTTCGAACTGATTTGCCTTGTTATGATCACCGCCTTTGCCAACCAGGTTGCGTGGGTACAGGCTCTTAGGCTCAAGCATGAAAGGGGTGATGAGGAGGAGGCTGATCCCAGCATTCTAACCGAAAGACCGGCATAGATTGCGGACCTCATCGGCGATATAGTGTCGGATGCCTGTCCGCATCTGGTTGTTTTCAGGTTTCAGCCCGCATGGGAGCTGGGCCAGGAGGCTTAGTCTAGACCAGAGGATGAAGCATGGCCACCTGAGCTCCTTCTCTTAGACCGCCCGGAAAGGCTATCAGTAGTCTTCTCTGATACATTGGACGTTTTCAAGGACAGGGACATAAGTTTCTCGTCCACATCATTCCGAGACTTGGCCAGGCAGCAACAATAGAAGTTGACCAAGGCATCTCCAAATGTGCCATCACTAGCTGATACGCTGCGAGACTTCAGTTGAGGTTTTTACAACCGCCCCACAGATTCTTAGGAGCGTATCGAATTCGCAATCCGTCAAGCTGACGAGGTGCTGTCAACCATATGTTTCCGCCATGTCATCATATTCATTTAGTTAGATTCACCGCCCAAATGGAAATACGAAGCGGGCCTTGTCGGACGTTTTGACACCCTCACTGCGCTTTCCGCGGGGTCAACTTTAGTCTTCATCGCTGCAACAGCCGCGGACGGCATTTTACTTGCCACTGGCTGTGTTGCTTTCGGCGTAGGAGCGAGGCTCGGGATTGCTGTTGCTAGTCCTTTCCTTTCGATCTCGGAATCACAACAGCCTAAGGAGCTCCTAAACAGCTTCAAGGGTATGCTTAGCATGAGAATGGAGGTCCTGGGGGTAGAGGGGTCACCACTAAGTAATATTCTCGAGACGCCCCTGACAGACCATTTTCGTGCCGACATGGCAAATGCAGATACAATGGAGATCTTGGATAAATGGCAAAAGCGACTGGCCGACGGCCTCAGGAAGCATCCTGCTGTCAAGGACACTTGCCGCATCGACCCAACCATGTACTGGGCCAAATGGCTCTTCACTGTCGCGTGAGTTGGTAAGCTATCATGACAAGACAGATTCGCATCGGCATTGAAGGGCCTAGTGAGGCGGGGAAAAGTGAGCTTCTGACAGTACTTACGGGGGCGGCCGCAAAGATGTTCCAGTTAGGGTTCAACGCTAACTTAAGAACCATGGAGATCCAAATGTACAAGCCGCTTGGCCGTGATGCGGTCTTTGTTGACTGTCCGGACACAGATGATCGGAACCCGCGTATCCGCGAGATGGTGCACCTGTTTCGAGATATCTTCGGGATCCTGCTGTCCATGATGCCATCAGACCGGACACGCTCAGCTGCCACCGAGAAAGCACTCCATGAGATCACCGTCTTCCTATGCAGCCGCAAATTCGACCTGTAACTAGTCCGTATCCTGCTGAGCAAAGCCGACCAGCTTGAGTCGAACCGACGCCGCGAAGAGGTGTTCCGAAACTCTTTGGCCGAGAGCAAGGATAGCACTATTGGTGAGTTAAGGCGTTTGGGTGAACTGCCAGAAGACTTCGTGATACATTCCCGTCAGGTCTGCGGTGACTTGACGCTCCTGGCAAGCGAGATCATCAATGATATCGTTCAACCCTTCTTAATCCATGGTCAGATGAGTCTCGATGGTAAGAGAACCCTTGCTGATTGCGGCGAAGGCGAAGATAGAAAGATAGAGGGTTTTAGCCAGTTCCGTGCGCTTCATACTTTGGCAGACGAGAGACGACTGTGGGATATCGAATCGCTCTGGGAATAGCTACAGGCGCTGTCATCCAACAGCGTACCCAATTTGAGGCGTGTGTTGCAGGACGAGTAGATTCATCACATAAGTAGGCACATTTCTTTCGAATTAGTAAACAGAAAACATACATGGCATTAGAAGTCCAAACTCCAAACTTCAAACACAACCACAAAAAACAGGGGTATCCGCACATCCTCATCCTCACTTTTCAACTCTAAACTCAGTAGTCTTCACAATCCCTCTCAGCTCTCCTTCCTCCCCCCTCAACCTAGCAGGCAGTATCAAATCCGTCTCATCATCACTCCCCTGCCCCTTATCCCCAACGCCCACCCCGCCCTGGACTATCGTCTCAGTTTCCCCTCTACTAGTTATTTTAGTACTCCTGACAGGCGGCGACCGGACATACTCCATGTGCAAGGCTGTTGCGTGATTCCCCCACTTCAATCTCTTCTCCCCGGTCAGCAGCTCGATGAACTGCCTCTCTTCTAGATCGGTCTCGGTGTTCTGTCGGAGGTAAGCGGCTCGGATGCCGTTGATACTTGTGTCCCGGCCGCGGTGGCGGGAGTGGATGGGTAGTCGGTCGAGGGCCTTGCCGGCACGGTAGTAGTTTGCCTCGCGGTAGGCGATGGGGGAGAGTCTGAGGAAACGACCTAGGAGTGGGCGGAGGGTTGGGGCGCAGGCCGCGATGATGCCGATATCTAATTGTAGACTGAGGGGGGTTATTAAAACATACCTTAGCGAGTAAGGAAGTGTTGGCGATGAACTTACGAGCCGAAGAAAGGGGCGTAGGGATAGCTTCACGTTGGTGTTAGTAGAGTAGGTAGAGTAAGTACGAAGGGCGAGAAAGGCTCACAATGTGCCGTCAGTGTTGTTGACGTAGGCGATGATGTAGATGCCTTTTGCTATTCCCAATCCTACGGCGCTAATTCTTTGTCAATACAAAGGCTTTAGATCCTTTAACAAAACAACTCACAAGTAGCCTCCACTCAAAATCGCAATCAGATAAATTCGTATCCTCCTCTGCAATTGCAAGCTCCAAATAAGCGGAATCGGCAGCGTCGCAAATGACAGATCGGTGAAGATATTGCAGGCGGTATTAAACAGACCAAAATTCCGGTAGATGACCTTGCCGTAACACTTTGGTTTAATATCTGGATTCCACTGGCCTGAAATCGGTTGGCATCTCGCCATGAAGGTGATGAAGGCGAACAAGGTGTAGAAGCATGTGAAGCTGATCAGACCCCAGAGTATCCATTTGTACCATTTTCCTCTGCTGAGACGTAATAGCGACAGGGCAATCGAGATTTTGAGAAACCCAAACGCGAACGAGGCTTCGATAACAGACTGGAAAAACTGGGCTTCGAGGAGAATCATCCAGCTGTCGCGCGGGATCGTGTCTTGGTGTTGGCCATAGCCGTTGTGACAGCCTACTATCCAGGCGGTGAGCCCTCCTATGCCGCATAGCTATTTTGGCAGTGTTTGTCAGTCCTCTTTGCTGATGGCAACAGAGAATAAGGTGAGTTCCTACCACAGCCAGCACCATAAAGATATCATCTTTGCCAAACGACCTTACAACAATGACCCGTGTGTAGAACCGAACAAGGGCCGTGCAAAAGGCGAGACTCCAAACGACGCAGACGATAGCAATGAATAAGTTCGAGTTACTTTCGGCGGCACGGATGGGGTCGATCTTATGGCCTGCGATGGTCACATTTGAGCCGTCTTCCGATGATGACATGACGGTGGTCGTGATAGGAAAAACGGTTGTGATGATCTTTTATGGCGGTGTCGTGTGCCAGGCAAAGCTAAAGCCTTGAAGCAGAAGCATCACCTCGACTCGGCGCTGGTAGGAAGTAGGGCGATGATACCAGACGATGTCAAGGTCCTGGGAATCCAAGACAAGGGAACAGGAAAGAAACGCAAGCAAGCAGAAAGGCTGGGATCGACAGACAGTTAATGCTAGGGAAGGGCGGCCCTCGGTTGGGGTACCGACCAAGCGACCGCACACACCGTTCAAACGAAGGTCCATTCATCCATCCGCTCCCATACAGTCTCGACACCATCTCCTTGCTGGTTCTCGTCAATTTGGCTGGTCAACGGAATGCTTTGCATGCGTCTTCGCGTCGGTCCCATTTTCGGCACTGCTCTGCAATAAATTCTAGATTGGAAATCTGGGGAAACAAAACCTTGCTGGTTGGCGGAGTCGTGCGTCGGGAGAGGGGGACCACTTGACCTCTCACAGGTGTTGGTACCCACCATCGACTCTCCAATCCACTGCCCAAATTTTTGTTGGAAAATTAATCAAGCAATCATATAAAAAACTTTCAAGCTATCTTGGCAGCCTTTAAGGGTGAAGTCTTGGCTGTGATTGTGCCGGCAATGGCATCTCACCTTTGGTGTGTCCAATGAATGGGAGAGGAGGGGGTGTGTTTTTGGCTAAAGTCGAGTGATGTTTGCCCTCCTTCTTCTCGTTGCCAGCCCGCGAAAAGTGAGCAGTGCGGAGAGAGGGCAGAGTCTCCTCCAATAACTGCAGTCCGCTTATCAATTGGGCGTCTTGGGATAAGTATATCGGGTTCTAGGGTGCCAACTTTGACAGGACCTAGGTACCTGTTTCATTCCTATTTTTCTCCGCTTAATATGTTCATCGCGCATATGGCAACTACTTGGTGATATTGATGGGTAACAATGGATACCTAAAACTGACGACGGATGCCCCGCTTTAAGCTCTTTGGCTGTCGGCTGGTGAACTTGCATGCAGCCGGCTTGCTGTTCGTGGAGTTTGGCATGGGAAAGAGGTTGCAGCTTTGACCAATGTTTTGGTGATAAATTGCCGTGGATTGCTACCGTTGTATTGAACCAAATATGGGCAGCAAAGCTCCGGATCTTGAATAGAGACGCCGTTGAGATGGCTGGGAACTTTTGACGTGCAACTGCCGTGCAACATTGTGACCTCAGCAGGGGCTTGTAATCATGGCTTTCTTGGACCCACTTGAAGTTTGACATAAACTTGGTCATTGTCCTGTAGAGATCCAACAAGATTATGCATACTCACGTGCTTCTTTGCGCACACCAACCTCTAGATGGGAAGTATTTAGCTGCATCATTTCTCATCCTGGAGCTCCAATAAACTCAAAAGGACGGGGCTACTAAGTTTCATGGTATAAAGTCAAAGACAATAAGTCTTCAAGGCTTTACACAAGGTCTTTCTCTTGTCTTGAAACTTTCTGGAAACTTTAAAAACTTTATCGTTCCTTATACTTTCCGATATAGGCTTTTCACCCAGCCTACACGGCACGGCCACAGGAGCAGATATTGTTAGATAACACGATGCACTCTATGAGGGTCCATGTTATGGGGGTCGCAAATGTGTGATTGTATTGCTTGTTCTTCTCTGTTCCTGCTCTCTTTTATAGACCTTTCTGCAGGATTCATTCTGCCACATGGCCACCGCCACCAGACCATGGCCGCGGCCGACAGACCATGGCCACCGCCAACTGAAGGATGAGCTCCTTGCTAGTAAAATCCCTTTCTTTCTGACAGATATTGAGTGTAGAAAGCATTTGACATGGAGGAAACCGCCAGGAACATGGACGAGAAGAAGGTGTGGGGGGTATCATTAAACACGCAGCTAATGAGTCTGGGATCTTACCGGGCTGTGGAGTGACGAGAGCCCAGAGATAACCAGAAACAGAAAGCATTATCTTCATTTTAATTTTCGTCATAATGTAGTTATTATCTAGTGACACATGCATTGAATACCTCAAATAATTACAACCGCCAAACACCATAGAAAGATAGGACAATTCGACGATGCCGCAACAGTTCTAAGCCGATTGGTTGCTGTCAGTAGGTACGTTTTCAACAAAAAGCTGTCTTCTCCACCAGAGATGATTTTCGGTTTTTCAGTGCTCCTTGGAGAAATCCATGACGTCTTATCTACCAGGCAGTGAAAGACTCCATCGATTGCCTTGCTGTGTCTCTTCACCAAGGGGGCCTGTACCGTTGGGATGGATACTCCTCGGAGACTCACCGTCGACTGGTATCATCTGTCAAGATTTCAGAGTTAAAATCTCGGCTCCATAGATAGCTGAACTTAGCGGAGGATGCTCCAAGGCCATCGCTTCTTTTAGTAGTACAAAAACTGGAAGCTCCTCTTTTTGCGAGTCTTGCATCCTTATCCCAATCAACCATCTCAATATTCATCATTGTTGTTCTCTCCAACAGGTTTGAAACACCACCAAGCAACCAATTGATAGGCTGTCACTATTTTCCTCTTTCAAGCCTCGCCACCCGAACGCAACGGGTCGCCGATAATATCAACGCCAACGCCCAGATCTAGAACAAACATCAATAAAATCACATCCGGCGCCGCGGGGAATATACCTAAATCATGGGTGCCCTTTTCTGCAAATCTGCCATAGTAAGCAGACGTAAAAGGGGGATCAATTTTGCGTTCCACGAGAGCGAGTCAAGTTTCAGCAGCGACCTCACTTTGTTCAACAATCCAAGCGAGAGCGTTGTCTCACTAAGCAATAGCGAAGCTCTCATATTGTACGGTTACCCAGAAAATATACTTGAGGGCAGCCGACACGGGGATATAATACTGGTTCGACGTTTTGACATTGTTTGGAGGTATCCATGGCGTCAAGCAAGAGGCCATCCGGAGTGGCCAGAAAACGAAAATCGAACATCGAGATGGTTCACTCCGGCGGGCTTTACGCAGACAAGAAGTATCAGAAGTGTTAGTATCAAGGTGGCCAACAAAGCAAAGCAAAGCAAATCTGGTAATATATTTGGACTTGGTTTTCTTAAAATAGCTTCGCTTTATTTACCAGAAACCAAATTCCGGGTTGAACAGGTGGTCTCTCCAGGGGATATTGAACTCGCCTTATCAAAAGCCTCACCTTGGAAAGCCCCGGGCAACGATTACCTACCGGCAGGCTTTTTGAAGACCTGCGGTAAACCACTTTATAGGATTCTCGCTATACTAGCCCAGAGGTGTTTCGAGTTGGGGTGGTTCCCTGATAGGTTTAAAAAAGCTACGGCGATAGTGCTTCCCAAGCCCGGAAAGAAACCAGCAGACTATCAGACTCCAGGGGAATACAAACCAATATTACTGCTCCCAACTATCGGAAAAGTCATTGAAGCTGTAATTACGAAACGGATAACAGAGGCAGCGGAGGTATATGGAATATTACCAGACGAGCAGATGGTAAATAGGGAGAATAGGTCTACTGAGCTGGCTATTAGGCTAGTAACAGCACAGGTCAGGGAGGCATGGAGACAACGAGCCGCAGCATCGTTATTACAACTGGATCCCACGGGAGCTTTCGACAGAGTCAACCATACCCTGCTTCTTGCAACCCTCCGAGATCAAGGCTTTCCACAATGGCTAGTCCACTGGGTAAAAGCCTGGCTAACAGATCGAAAAGCCACGCTCTTCTTCGACGGCCAACAAGCTCAGGAAACCAGGATCCGAGCGGGAGTCCCACAAGGCTCTCCATTCTCACCAGTTCTCTTTATACTATATATCGCCTCCTTATACAAAGAGCTGAAAGAAAAACACCCAGAAATAAGCATGGTAGGCTTCGCCGACGACACAAACCTGCTAGCCTTCGGAAAATACTCTACTATCAACTACAAACAACTGAAAGAGCCTGGACTACCTGTTTAAAATGGGCAAGGACTCATGGCATGGAGTTCAACCCGACAAAAAGCGAATTAATCCACTTTAACAAAGGCCGCACACAATGGATGGAAACACTGCAGCTAACACAACAAACCGGCCAGGGCGAAGGACAAGGTAGTACAGAGGTTAAACTGAACCCTCATGCCAGATTCCTAGGTATATGGCTTGACTGGAGACTCAACAGGAGAGCCCACGAAACCAAAGTATTGGAAAAACTGAAGACCCAGGACTTCGCCTTATCCAAGATTGCTGCTAAAACATGAGGCCCAGGCCTGATCAGAGCCAGGGAGGTCTACACCAAGTGTATTCGAAGCGCTATCGCATACCGAGCTAGCAATTACTACCAGCCCACCACAACTGGAGGTCAGCCACAGGGCCCGGCGAGGAGATTGGCAAAAGCCCAGTCAAAGAACCTCAGGATAATAGCAGGAGCATATAAAGTCACACCGATTAGAAACCTCGAAACCGAGACCTGGGTGCCTCCACTGGACCTATACCTCAACAGAAGACTGGCAGACTTCGAAAAACCGGCTACAAAACCGGTGTTTATACACTGGGCGAGGCGTAGATGCACCAAAACGGCCATCAGGATCGCTGATAAACGAGGCTTGCAATAGAATATACAAACGGTTTTAGAGATGCAGGCCAGGCCGAAAACCACTACATCCACAACAACCTACGGCTATCGAAAGAGCTGCCGTAACTATCGGCCAGGGGTTAGCCAAAACCAAAGGCAAGAAGGGGGGCCGGGTAGGCCGTTGTCTTCCGAGGAAGCCCTTTTTCTAGCAACTGCAAGTTCCCTCACACAAGCTCTTACGAAGGGTTCAGAGGTGTAAGCCCTTGCATCAGGCTTGACAGCTCCATCCGCTCCGTCGGATTGACCCGCGTTGGCACCAAGTCAACCACTTGCAGCAACTTCTCTGACAATAATTGCCAACACCAGAGACAGAGTGTTGGCTCTAGCAGCACGTACTCCTGCACCGCTCACAACCAGAACTCGGGGATCATGAGGTGCTACTACAGCGTTTGAACGTGAAGTATAGATGCGAGCGCACTGGATGGAGAATGTATGGACTATATGGGCATGATGGTTTATGGGGTGCGGGGACCAGAGAATAGTTAAGTTTGATGGCTCATTTGTTCTGTGGTTGTGTGCGGGATTCAGGTGATAGATGCCAAGTTGTTCTCTGTGGCTGTATTCTAGCTTTGGGTAGCGACTTGATCAATTTATGTTGGTATTGATGCTTGTTTAATTCCGATACTCCCATCCAACAACTCGGCGTACGTGGACTCCGTATCACCACTATAAATTCCAGGTTTCTATCTCAAAATTCCCTCCCCTCAATCCATGGTTCGATTGCGCTGTGTGGGCTACTGGTAACTCCCAGTGATTGTAATTGGGACTAACTTCCGCTATCCTCATCGATGCATTAGTTCTGTAATTGAACGTCTTCTCTGGCACAATTGGTAGTTCCTAGTGGTCACGGTTGGTGACTGCTGCTGCTCTATTGATTGGCATCTGCATCTTATCAAGCCCGTCCAGCTCTGTCCAAGTCGCCCGCCCCTGGTTCTTATTCGACTTTTCCTTCTTGGCTGTCTTGTGACGATAAATCAGCCAAATAGCCAGAGCAATGAGGATTTCCAGACTAGCGGTCCCGCCAACTGTTGCTACTGCTACAGCTCCCATTGAAGCTTGAGTCGTTGTTAATGCTCATGGATCCGGTCGGTGATAGATGTGTTTGGTGAGTGTGAGCCAGAGGGCCCGTGTGTGTGTTAGAGGAATCCCCTGCGGGCTCTGCGCCCCTATCACTGACAAAGAGGGCTTTCATCTTATCCGACGACCGGTCGGCTTTTTCTAACCCGCTGTAAAGCAATAAGTATTAGCCCTGAGAGGGGGACCGGTGTTGCTTTTGGAATAGTAATAGCGTGCGATTTACCCATTCTGGTACCAGTTCATAAACGCCTTGGCCCGTTCGTAGTCCTTAGCGTTGGGACCATAAATGTCTTTCCAGGCCAGCGTTGCCATATCAAAATGCACATGCGCTGAAGAATTCAGACTCTTAAAGCGGTTTGGGAACTGAAATATGGCGGAGATACCTACTGGATGAACCGAGATCCGGCTGGAGGAGTCAGACCTTGGTTCACACAAAGCCGGGAAGACTGAGAATGTAGGCATCCTGGTACTAGCTTTGTTGTTCCGCGTTTTATTCTTCAAATATGAACCTAAAAGACAGTCAATCGCTGTCTCAGATGTCATCAACAGCTTGACTTACACATCGTACCCGTCACCTGCCACAGTAAAACCGGTGATACAAAAGTGAGACCGCGGATAAGGCAGGATATTGCCTGTAGCTGCTTGCCGATACTTTTCCCTCGTATCCGAGTCAAATAATGTCGGGTTCTTCAGATCAAAACCAGGTGAGCTTTCCATCGGAATAGTCCCGTCTACGTAGGATCTGTGACACCCAAAACCAATATCAATCCTCGGTCAGTCTCAGTACCAATAAATCGGGGATTAAAGTGAGCCTTCCCGCCAATCAGAGTATCGAATGGACTGCGCTTAAGTCCCTCGTCGGTAGCTGTTCTATTACTAATCTCCTTCGTCCACATGTCAAATACCACAATTCTAGGGATTATCTGATGCCAGATATTTGTGAATCCTGGCTGTGTCAATGGGCTGGCATAGCCTCCTATCGAAAAATCCTTGTCATCAGTGCGCCATAGGCCCCCGTCTCTAATGCAGGAGCTTTGCAAAGTCCTCAACAAGAGACCGGCTCCCGCCGCCTTGGCTATCAGCGCTGAACTTCCACATTTCACAGTCCGTCAGCCCCCTGCCTAAGTAGAATGCTCTGCTCCATATATAGAAGCCGCCTTTGTCTGCCTTGTCGATCCAGATCATAGGTTTGTTCCGTGGTATATTAAACTTCTGGACCGTACGGAAAGAAGCATCACTGGTTGACCACGAGATAGAGAGATCAATGGACAAAGTAGAGTTCACTGCACAACTGGAAGTCAGGTATATCCGAGATCTTGGGGACTGACAGACATACTTTAGTACATCAAGATCTCATCAAGCACTCCATCTTCGAATTGCGTTATCTCCCCTCCATCGATATACACGTAGTCGCCGAGAACAGCCGTGACGAGGTTCCATCTTCGACCAAAGTTGTCAACTGTTGGAACATCTAGTCGTTTTTCTCGGACAGTCACCATAGTCAAGATCAAGACACATGTCAAAATAGACGTTTTGAGATAGATGGCTAACCTTTGACACGGGTCGTGTCAGATAACACGATGCACTCTATGAGGGTCCATAATA
This sequence comes from Triangularia setosa, assembly GCA_033296915.1. NCBI lineage: Eukaryota > Fungi > Ascomycota > Sordariomycetes > Sordariales > Podosporaceae > Triangularia > Triangularia setosa. Next base: position 1,563 of record MU866503.1, on the reverse strand, counting down.
TGGGGGTTGCAACTGTGTGATTGTATTTTTCGTTCTTCTCTCTGTTCCTGCTCTCTTTTATAGACCTTTCTGCAGGATTCATTCTGTCACATGGTCAACAGATCATGGCCACCGCTGACAGACCATGGCCGCGGCCAGCAAACCATGGCCACCGCCAACTGAAGGATGAACTCCTTTCTAGTAAGACACCTTTCTCTGTGACAGGTCGTGTTGCTGGAAGACATGGTGAAAGGACCAAAAGAGCGCAAACACATGGCGGCCAAAGAGCGTGAGTAAAGCGGAAGAAACATAAAAAAGTGACTGCAGTGGGACACTGAAGGTCAGATGTCTTGAGATATAGAAAACTGTTTCTGCCATGAATCATGAAAGTACCTATTTCGGTGAATGAACTGCTGTCTGAAGCAAGGGGCCACAATGGAGGGACAGTCCGAGTTGGGTCATCTGAGGCCCACCCCGGGCCGTATCGAGCACCCAGAGAAAAGACACCATTGGCTTGTGGGCTTCAAACGGCGAACGGCCAGTTAAGTCCTTTCTTCACCCCTTTCTCATTCTGGCGTATGTTGTGAGGCACAGCGTTGTCAGTAGAGTGCTGCAGGTCGTACCAGGCTTCTCTTTTGGGGCATATCAATGTTTCTGGTACGATTCAAGTAGTCTGCGCTTTGTATGGCCTCGTATGGCCGGCATTATTTGGTACCTGGTGCGGGCATGAAGAGTCAAATTGGCGGTTGGGTATGCCAAGATCTCGAAAGCAACACAAACGACCATCCTGCAGCCATTTCCTCATTCATTTTCCATTTCAACCTCATTGTCCTTGAATTATTCATGGAGTAGAAGTTTATTAGCTAATATATGCAATCGCCATGGTATGTGGTCCACCTGCACTAAAACCAAGAGCTTGAACGACGAATGTTTGAAAGCATCTAAATGTCTGGCGTCTGACGATTGTGGTAGCTTGCAAGTTTGACTACCTCGGCGGATTTCCTGTCATGGCCAATGGTATATTGTTCATTAGTTGAGAATACCCAGCCAAGCTGAAAACAGAAAATAAGCTCCACCTCACGGTCACTTTGTACTGCCCGCAGCTCCGTGTTGAGTGCTGGTACCGAAAGACGTCTGGTCTCCCTTTTTATTTGAGGGAGAGATTGATCAAGGGCCAAGGGACATGCACGGAATTACGAGCGTGGGTGCAGGGCAAGTAAATGACGCTGAGAAATGTGAGCAGATGAGCTAGGCTGAAAGTGGTATATCTCCGAAGGTCGAGATAAATCCGATCGCGAGTAGAGGCGAGATGTGGCACAAGGTATGTGTTGGTTTAACCAACGGTGGGAGAGGCCTAACAACTCGAAGGCCTCAGCGGCATAGGCATCCCGAACAATGTAATATCCCACCAAGCATTTCAAAAGCAGTCATGTGTTTTCGTCGGTACTTGGATCGGAACATCATTGATCCTGACTTTCTGGAACTGGTATGTCACAACCTTAACAGCGGGAGCGGTGGGGCCGTCGAGGTTAATAGCCAATCAGGATAACGTCGAACGGACATAGCCAATAGGAAAGCCTAGAA
>MU866502.1:0-21871 GCA_033296915.1 Triangularia setosa | reverse complement strand
CAATCAAATCAATCAAATCAGATGCGACAGCTAAACATTTCAATCAAATCAAATCCGAGGTCCAAAGTTGATTGATTGATCTGACGGCAGCGCTGTTGGTGGGTTCCAAACCAAATCCTCTTCTTCAATGATATTCCGTTGAGCGATGTGAACATTCATTGACGAATATGTATTACAGCCTGCAAATATATGTGTATGTGTTCAGGTACTATTCAACTATCTCAACCTACCACTGTTGCTTTGCCTCGGTAGCATTCACCCAAAACTCATGAACACAAACCGAGCTATACACTGATAGCTTCCAAGGGTCCCTTGGGTTGGCAACCTGAAAGTCAAAGTTTCTGAGCAACTCAACAAAAATCTTGTTCAACTCGACCCAAGCAAGCATCCGCCCGGGGCACTGCCATCTTCCATGACCAAAGATAACTTCGATATGTCGAACCATCAGACTGCGGTGTTCTGCTCCTCGAGTGTTTTCTATCAACCATCTCTCCGGCTGGAAAACATCGGCGTCATCTCCAAACACCTTTTTGCTTCTCTGGATGGCAAGATTGTTTGGGAAGATGTCCGTCCCGCCTGGGACGTGTTGACCGCACATCATGTCTCCCTTGGAAGGTACTCTCTTGGGGAAACCAAATGCGGAGATGGGCATCATGCGGAGACCTTCGTGAATAACGGCTTGCATGTACGGTAATTTGAGAGCCTCTTGGTTGGTGATGGGCTCGGAGATGGTCCCGGCTTTGATGGCGGCGGTGATCTCGGCTTTGAGCTTGGCATACACAAGGGGCGAGGTGATGAGGTAGAGGAAGATTGTTCGCATAGGTACGGCGACGGTATCTGCGCTAGCTATCACACCCAGGACGAGGTCAAGCTCGCATTCGCGAGGAGTGAGACCTTGGGATACCCAGTCGTACTGTCATCCTTATGTCAACTTTCTGCCCTCAACCACTTAAAGGGGGGTGTCACAAACCAGCATATCGCCCTTCTTTGCTTCCGGATCACTAAACCTTTTCGCGACCTCCTTTTTAACAATTCTATGCTTGTTAGCAACGCTCTTTTTTCTTCTTTTTTTTTTCGATCCTGTAGGATCATGTAGCCAAACTCACCCAATAAACTTGCCCAAGCCATGGTCATCCGTCACTCTCGGCCCGGCCTTTCGAATAAACCACCAGCTGCTCGTAAGCCATCTCAAACTCCCCCAGCTGCCAACAGTATGCATAAAAGGCACAGAGTAATCCGACATCTCAAAGAACTTGTGAATGTCGCTGTCCGTCTGAAGGTCTCCCCTAAAGTTCACGCATTAGCCTTCTTCTTCAGTACCATTCCGAAAGGGACACCTACCAAGCCTCCCCCATCAGCGCTTCCATAGTTACATCTACACTAAAATATCTCACCACATCCGTCCAGTTGATCCTTCTCCCCTGCTTCACATACTTCTCCCTCAACAACCTCACCAACTCCACCAACTGCTTATCCACAACCTTGTCCATCCACCCTTTGTCCTGTCCCCTCCCCCGACCTTCATACCCCTTGATCAGCTTCGCCTTCCGTACATCATGCTCCGCCGTGTCCATCAACGATACCACCGAGTCCCCACCATCAACATCGAACCGGATAGTAGTGTACCAATCGCTCTTCACATACGGGGATCGCACCCCGTTGATGCGAACTACCTCGTCAAAGTCGCCCACGAGGAGATCGTTCGGTCCGACGCGGCAGATGGGGCCATACTTGTCGGATAGTTCTTGAAGTGTGTTAAGCATCCTGGCACGAAACACCTTGCTGACGAACCAGTAGTAGGTGAAATGCGCCCAGAGGGGGCCGTTGAAGTGGCGGAGCTTAAAATAGGATTTGACATTGGAGACCAGGAGATAGAGGACTAGGGGAATGGAGAGGAGGAGGTAAGGGTGGGAATCCCAGGCAGCTTGGAGGTGTAGAAGAGCAGTTTCGAGAAGCGTCATCGTAGGGTGGCTGGCTGGCTTTGGTGCCAGCTGGACCTAGGGAGAGCGACCAAAGCGTTGTTCGTTCAACAGAGGCAACGGGACCGGGGCTTGACCAACTTCTTAAGCCGTCGGGGGCCCCTCGATTTCACACATGATGCCCGAGTCCCAGTTACAGCCTTAGTGCGGGGCATCCTGGGCTAAGAATGTGAGCACACGCTGGGTATGCAGCTGGTCTGTGGGATGAATTCTCCGAACCCTGTCTGGCGATAGTTGCCTGCCCACTCTGGGTGTGTCAAGTATGGAATTGGTTAGGTCGAATGCAGCCATGGGTGAGTCTATTGCGAGGAGTCGTATCAGGCTGCCCTATCAGGTTCATACGCGACTCCCTTGGCGGTAGGACATGATGGTAGGCCCAATCGTGAATAGGAAGCTTGCAGGGTCCTTCGATAGATGCATGCAGGTTCATGTGTCCAGGAGTGCGGGGCTGCGGGGTTGATGTTGTAGGTGTTCATAGGGCTGGATCACCAACGAATAAAACTGTGCTGATTGCACATCATCATCAGCATTCTAGAACGAAGAGACAGCAAAAAGATAATCAAGAAAAGACATGCAAAAAGGATCGTCAAAGACGGGAATTGAGCCCGACGTGGGGGTCGAACCCACAACCTTGAGATTGCCGGAGTGCTCCATAAGAGTCTCACGCTCTACCGATTGAGCTAGCCGGGCAGGCTAGTAATTACTATGATTGCTTTGACTCAAAACTTAGCATATACAAGGCGCATTTCCCTTGAGCTCAGGATAGCGCTTTCACCTTGAGAGGAGGCAGAGGAGGGACCTCAATAGGCTCCATTTCCCAACCCCAAGCCATCGGTGTCGTGTTCTGAAACACACCCTCAAAGGCTTCCCGCGCACCTCGGATAGCCTCGAAGCCCTTAGTTAGGACGTCGTTCTGAAAATCGTGCATAGTCTTCTTGAACGATGCGTGATCGGTAGTGTCAATTGTGCCGATGACTTTGCTGAGCTGTACCGCATCTCGGATTGCCACAACGGCGCCTTCTCCACGTGCTAACAGAAATCAGGTTCTTGGTCTTTTGGACACGACAGGAACAACTTACCAGGTGTCATGGGATGGGCCGCATCCCCTATCAATACAACCCGCGCCACATCTAGTTCCTCTGTCCCTTGGGCAGCATCATGCCACACCGACCACTGCTCCTCGTCAGCACGCATCCACTCCTTACAAAGGTACAAAACACTCACAGCAGAACTCTTCACCCCTTCTACATCAGTCTTCTCCACCACAACCCTAAACTCCTCCTTCAGCTCCTTCACCTTCTCCCTTGACATCGCTAGCTTCTCCTCATCCGTCATCCTCCTCGTCCAATGCTCCTCATCCGACACATCTTTATCATACTCACTCATAATCCAGTAAAACTCCCCGCTTATCTCCTTCACATCCCCCTCTTCATCAGCCTCCACCTCTACTAGTTTATTCAACCCAACAAACATCCCCCACCCCCTTCCCACAGCAACATAAGCCGAATGCCCGTTTCTCAGCTGCCGCTTCATCTGTTCCCCTTCTAGCACTACATCCCCAGCCACCACGGCAGCAGGGAATTGTCTAAGCTGAATACACCTCGGGCCTTCGGGAATATGCCTCCTCACTGTCCCTCAATCATTAGCAACATTTCCTCTCAACGCCAAGGTTAAAAAAAGAAAACGAGAAAGAGAAAATGGTTGAGAGAAGAACAACAACATCATACCAGCACTAAAAGTCCCATCACACCCCACCACCACACCCCCCTCCACCACTCCCCCATCTTCAAACCTCACAAACGCCTTACCCTCCTCCTCCCACACCCCCACCGCCTTCCTCCCCCAGTGAACCTCCAGATTCAACATCAACATCTCCCTCAGCTTCTGCCTGCTCACCCTCGTGCAGGGCGTCCGCTCGGTATCCTCTACTTGCAACGCCTTCCCATTCGGCAGGTACATCACCAGCTGAGACGGCAGGTCAAGAGGCAGGAGATGGCAGGCCGAAGAAATCAGCGGGAGGTCAGAAGGTAGGGCGTTGCCAAACAGCTGCTCAGTGCTATGTATTCACAAAACTTGTCAGTTCCGATATCGATGTGATCCCGGGAGTGGGTAGGGCAAATAAGCACTCATGCAAACCAAGACAATACCCCCCCGTCCTCGCCGTCGGGCTCCCATCCCGCTCAAACACCTTAAAGGAAATCCCCTGCTTTCGAAGACATTGCGCCAGTACCAACCCGCTTATGCCAGCGCCGATGATGATGACATGGGGCGGACGGGGCGGCGGTGCTGATGGTGACGATGCCATGTTGCGAGCGCAGGTGTGATAAGGAGCTGCAAAGAATCTGAACATGCTGTCCAGGTGATTCAAAAATGTAGCTTAAATAGATGGCCGAATGGTCAGTTTCCCCCCATAGCGGGGTAGGGCGTCATCATGCACGGGGATATCGGAGACAAATCTCACTACCTTCCGTCCGGCGTCTGGATTCATCTGGCCGGCAGCGGGCAGTGCGGATATCGGTAACTGTGTATGTTGTGTAACAAAGATATAGTACTCTCCATTGGCGGCTTCGGCTTCCAGAGGGATCACTTGCCGTCTTTACTAGTTCGAGGTGACCAACTCAGGCTGGCCGGCCGAGTCACTATTTAAGTTGACCACAACCAACGACCAGAACTGCAGATAACCATTGATCACTGAATAGGGAGAAATATAACGAGATAATGTGTGTAAATCAAGACGGGCGCCGTAGCACCATGGTATCATTAACTATAACCAAATCAAGAAAACTACTCAATACGCCAACGCCACGCATGACATCGCATCGCACGCACAACCGACCGGTACTCTACACGCGGTCGTTGTTGTCGGTCACGATAGCACCCTCCTCTTCCGAGGCAACACCATCATCCTCAACCTTGGCGAGCTTCTGAATGATGGGGGCAGCGAAAAGATCACCACTGACGTTGACAGCAGTTCTGAAGCGGTCGATGAACCAATCAATGGCGACGACAACGGCGTACATACCTGTGATCTCGACGTTGACGCTGGTGGCAATCATAACCGTGAGGACAAGGGACGAGCTGGGAATGGGCGTGGTTCCGATTGAGGCAAGGGTCGAGAGCAAGACGATGATGACATAATCAGCACCGCTAAGCTCGTGGCCTTGGGTGGCGGCGAGGAATACAACAACAGCTGGGAAGTAGATGGCGGTACTGATGACACGAGTTAGCAACTGTGAGACAATGGTTGGTAGACTTTTCCACAACTTACCCGTCCATATTGATCAAGCAGCCCAGGGGGAGAGTAAACTTGGCAAGACCATCCGGAATCCCGGTGCGCTTTGCACACTTCATGGTGACAGGGAGTGTCGCGGCACTCGAAGCAGTACCCCAGGCAGTGATCCACGCGGGCGATTGCTTCATCCAGTAGCTGTAGGGGTTGCGGCGGAGGATCAGGAAGAAGAGGAGCGGCAACACAACAAACAGGTGGAAGAACATGCCGACGAGCGAAGAGCCAATCAGAACACCCAAGTTCTGGGCAATGCTGGCAATGTCAAGTCTGAAGAGGTTGGGCAGGATGAGGAAGAAAACACCGACAGGTGCAGCCTTGATCAACCAGGTAATAATGATGGTGATTAGCTCTTCAATCTCCTTGATGACCTTGAGGAGCGGCGAGTTGGGCTTGAGGAGGTATCCAACAATGACGGATGTGACCAGAATGGCCAGGAGGCCGTCGTCGGCGAGCGACTTGACAATGTTTTGAGGGATGAAGGACTCAAACATCTGCTTCACAACGTCGTGAATCTTGGTGTCACTTCTCTCCTTAATCATATCCTGATCGTCCTTGTCGGTAACCTCAAGAGATTCGGCATCCATAACCTGCATGAGGCGGATCCAACCGACGGCCACGGCAATGGTTGAGTGCACAATGGCGATTAGGGTGGTGAGCACGTAGTACGAGACGGACCACTTCGCGACCACAGCTCCGCCGCCCGTGGACATCTCCCTCAGCTTTTGAACAGCGAGAATCATGGCGCAGATAATCAAGGGGAGCACTAGTCAACAAGATATCAGCACGCGGCAAGATAATTTGGGAGTGTAACCCTCATACCAACAGCTCTCAAGGCACGCAACCAGAGGACACCTGGGATGCCGATAATGACGGTTGCCGCTTGGGGGATGTTCTTGCTGCCAACAGTGGAGGTGACAGCCATGCCAATGGCAATGGCCAAAATGGCTGCTGTTACGATTTGCAACGCATGGCCGGGTTCCTTGATGCCATGCCACCACTTGCGGTTAGGATCCCTTTGGAACATAGGCTCCTCATTCTGACTGGGGTTAGAAGAGGCCTGCTGGATGCCTTCATCCGAGACACGCTTGGTGGTCTCGTGCTCCTGTTTCTCCGACATGGCTATCAGTGTAGTCTTTGGCGTCGTCATATAGAGCAGGAGGGATGCCGGTATGGGGGCGATGACGGAGGTGGTGCTGGAGAAGTGACAAGGCCTCAACGCGCAAGAACAAGAAGATCCCAAGGTTCTGGTTCGGGGCCATAGGCTCGATATGTACTCGAGAGGAGCCCCACCTCCTCATATAGTGCACCAGGGTCAGGTCAACCACTACCTCCTCCCAACCATCAACCAGCCGTTGGTGTACACGCAGTTGCACTCTGCGGAGGAGCCCAGAACGTCAGCAATCAGAGGCTTGCTTTTGGAAGGTGCGATAGTAGCCGTGTCCAGGCCCGCATCTGCCAAGGGATTGCGACGTTTAACAGGCATTGGTTTTGCCCCGGGAGGGTCAACGGGAAAGGAAGGTGAATGGGCAGACAAAGCAGCGTTGACCAAGATAAGCTGTTCGTTTCTCGTCTTGGCTTATGGGTAAAACGGCATGCCAATTGTTGATCCTTGTGCTTTGGGTCCATTTCAACGCGCCTGCCCAGTGAGATACCATGTTGAGGCGGCGCCGAGCACGCCGAGACGCGCCGAGACTTCTTAGCGGCCTCTTACCGGACGAGGCCGTTCTCTCGGCGGTGGGGAACGCCACCGAAATGCTGACAATCTTGCCTCCATGTTGGTTTGCGGGGGACTTTTGACGATGAAGGCGAGCATGATGAACCAGACTGTCGGTGAGCAGAAGGGCATATATCGTCTGTTGGGCATGCCATGACCACCAAGTGGACGGAGAACCATTCCCTTTCGAGCATGTCCAGCAAAGCCCAATATCGCCGAGCAAACGTACACTGAACCGGGCTTATCTCGTCGTTTTGTACTTTTTTGGGTGGGTTATTTGGGGCAGCTTGCTTGCTAGCATATGGCCTTTTAAGTCGGTAAGGTTTCCGCTGCTCTTCCTTGAGGTTCGCGGATGTTTGCCGCGGCATTGGTCAGGGCCATGGATGACGGGTCAATGGGTCGATGGCGGTCCGCTTCCCATAACGGGCGGTTGATATCTGTCTGCAAGGAACGGGGAAATGGCCGGTTGTGATGTCGTGTGGTTTCTCGGAAAAATATGAAGGGTTCAGAAAGGTCTCCACAGAGGTGTCCACAGAGGTGTCCACAGAGGTGTCGGCAGCCTGCTGCTGCTCGGTCGCTCAAAATGGCTAGCGCAGTGCCTCCGAGGTTCTTGTTGAGCCGCCGTTCAGCCTGCCTGAGAATCTCGCACAGTGGACAAAGACAAAAGCATGCATGCTTCTGCAGCTAGTATTGATCTGTTGGTCATGGACTGCGACATCTGTGGTGTGCCAGATGCAAAACGACCTAAAAATGGTCTTGAGCTTGCCCTGGATGTGTGCACCGGAAAGCATCGGTCGTTGGCAACCCTGGCCAGCCACTGACGTCTTTCCCTTGTGCTTCACAAACTCCCGCTGTCGGTTGGCCACGCTAAGGCACCCTGCAAGATGCCAAGCCGCCAATCGGGGGGTCGACAAGCTTCCCCGCAAACAGTCTTGGTTCCAGAAACGCGGGATGTCTCCATCCCATTTCCTTTCGCCCATATCATCACATGGGATCTCTCCTCATAAGTTCGGTTCAGTTTTTGTACGAATCGATCCTTCAACTGGAGTGTGCTGATTGACACTATGCTGTTAGAATCATGAAATCGGGCCTCCAAACTACTATGTCCTCCTTCCAGAGAAAACACGGGGAGTCGGCGATCGATGTAGTGTACATAGAGTTTCTAAGTGGCGAGCTGCCAAGATGACCGGCCCTTTTCTGGAAGTCTTTCCCGTTTATCAAATGCCATCTGGAAGTCCAGCGGATAGTTTTCCAAGATTGGGACGGAAAACCCAAGCGTGGTGGAGCCCGTTTGCTTATCGAGTGCAACGAAACCTTGATCCTGCTGATACCACCTCACCTTGATAGCAGGTGCCAACCAGAGTCTGGTTGATAGTTCATCCTCAGCCAAGCCGCTATCCAACTTTTGCAGAAGGTGACAAGACCTGGATGACAGAACGACCTACACCTTGCCTGATCATCCCACGTGCCATCTTCAGAAGTGAATGATAAGTATTCCTTGGGACTGTACAGTACACCGCCGTTCGGTGTCCCCAGATCTGCATTTGCAGTGTTGGACACCGACGCTGCGGTCCAAGTCCAAAGCATGCGAGCCCGCACATATCAGGGCAACGCTGCAATACAACTTGATCGACAACTTGATCGCAGGTTGGGTTTTTATAGAGTTCCAGAACCCTGAATACTACGTTCGGAGGCCCTTTGACCGTGGTATGTTACCAACAAGGGCCGAACCGAGCCACCTGATGTGATGCACCAGGGCTGCAGGGTTTGCTCCCACATCTCTTCTCGGTCGTGTCTTGATACCTATCCTGCTGTCACGCGACACAATGCCACATCTGGAGAGCAGTTCGCAAGCTGGTAAGTGAGGTACACGCATGGGTATCGGTCTTATTAAACTGATGCTACGGACAATAATACTCCACTCGCTTTGAAGAAAAATACTAAAACAGCTGCTCGCTTGCTCGGTAGACAAAAGATCAATATCGGCGCATCAAAGAAATATCACCATATCCTCCTTGCCCAACCCATTCAACTCAGACCATCTGATCACCCCTCCCATCATACCGCCCGTTACTCCCCGTACCTCTCCCCATCACCGAATCAGGCTGAAGAACCCCATTCCCATACCCATTCACTGGCGGAGCCACCCTGGAGTGAGGACTAACAGCGCTCCCATTCCTCGCATACGTCTCACTGCTCCTCCCACTAGTTATCCCCTTCTTCTCCCCCGGCCCCCTCACACTTCCCCTCCCGATCCTCCCTGCCTTCCCCTTCCTCCCCCAACCCAACTTCTTCGTCCACGTCGCCTTGTGATACCCCGGCAACAACCGATCCCCCTCCATCTCATACCCAAACGCCCTCCCCCTCTTTAAGGGAACATGATTCCACCTCCAGTCCCACACCGACGCATACACCAGCCTATAACACGCCACACTTGTGCCAATTCCAATCAAGCTCCCCGCGAGGATATCATACCAGTGATGCGCCTGATCAACCGTCAAGCACGTCGCCAACAGCGTCGCCCCCAGCACCGGCGCAGTCAACAGCACCAGCCAGTAAAAGCTTGTCTGGTAGTTACCCCAAACCTTGAGTTTGGCGTTCATCCACAAAAACAAAAACCCATACCCTGCCCACGCACTCGTCGCGTGGCCGGAGGGAAAGCTCGTCATGGCCGTCTTGAGCGCTCCTTTATCTAGATTTGTGCAAATCTCAACAGTATACATGATCTGCTGAAACCCAACCCCATTCAACCCTGTCGCATTGTTGGTTGATGCAAGGGAGATATCAGGCTGGCAAATATCCAGAAAATACGGCCTGAACCCCCCGATCAAATTCTTGATGATGACTTGAAACAGACTCGACAAAATAAGCGAGTACAGCAGTCCCAACACGGCGTTGTTTAAGTCCCAAAAGGACTTTATCCTGATCTGCGCCAGCAGTATGATCACGAGCGGGATCACGACCGCGACGACGCCGGAGAGCTGGGGGGAGATGATCCAACCTCTGTGGGGGTAGGCGAGCTCAGGGTAGACGATGTCGCCGGACTGGGTGAAGGTAATGGGGAAGTTACGGGTGGAGGCATAGGGGGCTTGGTAGATCTAATCAAAAACCCCAGCAAATGTCAGCTTCGCATATTTACACGTCAAAGGTAAGAAAGTAGGTAAGACACTTACACCCAAAGCAGTAGCTCCAAAAACAGCCATGGCGATGATATCCTTCCACGACAGCAGAATCCAGTACTTGATGAATTGGATCAGCCGCGAAGACTTGCCCCCCTTGGTGGGGTTAGGGTTCGCAGTGGTGGCGGCGGTGCCAGCTGTTCCGTTGGCCATGGCTTCGTCAAGAGCACGGGACTCGCGGCGGCGGTCACGGTCCCGGCGGTAGAATTTGGGAAGGCCTGATGACATTGGGGAGCTGTCGGTTCCGGGTCGTTGGCTGCTCCTTCTCAAGTCGTGCTAGCTGCGATGTCTTGGCGTGTGTGGGTATTGGCAATGACGGCGAGCGCCCAGAAAGCAAAACGAAGGCAGTCGCGCTAGCCTGCCCTTACTCTTCTTTGCTACCTCTTGGTCAACCTTTCAAACTTTGTGCAAAAAGAGGACAACGATGTGGGAAAACAGAGGCAAAAAGGTCTGGAGCGCGCATTGCCATTTTGTGTCCACCTATGCGGAATTTCCTTGGTGTGAAATGCCCATCTGTCGTCATTGCTTTCCCCCTGCCGCAGCACGCGGGCTGGCCAGTCCTGACTCAATCATGTCACTCAAAAATAGAATGTGTGCTGCCATGTGGCTTGGGGCAGATCGATCAGATAATGTTGCATGACGTCATTACATCAGCCAGCCTTGGCACTGCAGCGGTCCATTGAACAGGACTTCACGTTCGACAACCAGGCTTTTTGCCATAGAAAAACCTTTGATTGGAGGTTTGCTTTTTCATGCCAACTGATTGTTAAAAAGTAGGGTGCACGGCACTACTGGTTTTTCATGCCTCGACAGCCGTACATCTGTGCGCTCTGGGATGGGCTTAAATGCAGCGCTGCCGTCAAATCAATCAATCAACTTTGGACCTCGGATTTGATTTGACTGAAATGTTTGGCTGCCGTATCTGATTTGATTGATTTGATTGAACTGATCTGACTAGATCTTATGACTGCGGTACCCGATGAAACTATTCCCTACACTACGCCTCCCTAACCCTGACTCCTCCGACCTCGATGCAACCATTCTGTGTCCAACATTTCATCAATTGAAGCATCTCAATCATGGTCTCCTTCATGGAATGCCGTTGTGACGTTATCGTTAGCTTCGCCGTGCTGAATGCCCTCTCACAGTCGTCTACCATTGCAGGTATAGCTAGGACGTCTAATGCAAACCTACTAAGCCGCGGAAACGAGCCCTTGTGATCAACCCACCATTGAATAGGGTCAGAAACTTCTTGAGGCTCAAGTCTGTAGTATCTATCAAGATCGCTGCCTACTTGCGTGGGCCACGGATGCTTGCTCTTGATCCATTGAGTAAATCTACTGGGATCCTTCTGCTCAACAGGCATTATGGGCGACAGCGAAGGTGTAGGAGACTCTTCGAGGATATCTTCTTTCTCAAGGGTAGGATACCATTCCTCAATAAATTCCTTCAACTGTCGCCTAGCATCCCTCGGCCAAGTCAGCTGCACTGTTGAAGTCCAATTGGCCTCAAGGAAGCTTATGCCGAGGCCAGGGTGTAGAATGATAGATGCTGCGTAAAGAGGGGACGCTCCAAGTGAAGTGTAATACTCGTTGAGCTGCACCCGAGCATTACTAATGTAGGCCCTTATATATGTCCTCTAGTCTGCTGCTAGATTTGAGATACGGCTAACTGACCGCACCGTGTAAGTCGAGCGAGAATAATCAGGCAGGGCGCCTTCGTCAAACTGAGTAGCAGCAGCCGCAGTAGCAGCCGCAGTAGCAGCAGCGGTAACAGGCTGCCGCCGTGAGCATATCCCGGTGTTCTCATCGTGAGGCTGTAGATCGGCTCGAGCACGTGTTGTATATCGTTGAGAAGCCTCCAATCGTCAGCTATTAGGTAATCCTGACGAGGCAGCTGCGACGAGGCACTACTGAGGTCAAGGTTCAGCAGGTAGGCCTGAATCTCTGCTTGCTTCTCCCAGGCTCGCTTGATCATTAGATATGTTGAATTCCACCGCGCCGCGTTATTCTGCCGTAGCTCAAGCTTCTTAGAGGATTCCTCTGAGAAGATGAAGTCCTCAGAATTATCACACACTTGAGCGACGTTCCTGAAAGCCTCACTGCGCTGTGGTGGGGATCTGATAAATTTGACGACGTTGTGAAGCTTTCTAATTGGTCCTTTGCGCCGCCAATGCTCGAGACCCTCTTCGTACTGATTAAGAGTATCATAGAAGTCAGACTGAATCTCAAAAGCATCGCCATCCCCGCCGAAAAGGAAGGCCTTTGTAACTACGTTTAAGATGTGACCGAAGCATCGGATCCGCCGTGCCTTAACATTGTCGTTATCCATCTGGGGCATAACCCGAGGAAAGAAAGACCGTAAACAAGTGTCGTTATTTGAAGCATTATCGCAGGCCGCTACCCCAAGTCTCGAGTCAATTCACCATCCTTGATGACTTGCTCGAGGGTCTTAGCAATGTTCTCGCCGGCGTGTGTGCTTAACTGGTGTCGGAAGCCAATTTGATGGTCCTGCTGATGATATTCCCGGTCGAAGAAGTGCGCGAAGATTGCAATAAATGCCAGGCGATTTGGAGGGATCCAGAGGTCAAAGCTGATATGGATTGATGTCTGGGCACTATTTAATTCCTTCTTGATGTGACCCTTGCTTGCCCAGAAGATTTCTGCGAGATTCTGACTCGGTGTAGTCCTTCCCAGTGGCTGTTCCTTGGCTATTCAGATTGTAGCTTTCAAGGAGCTTCGTTATGAAGGGATTTGAGAGAACAGTGAAGGGCAGGTCGGCCGCGAGATATGTTTGTAGCTCTTTGAGGTACGCCTTGATAATGGAGCCTGCCCGTAACCGACGGAATAGAGCTCAGACTGTAGCTTAGCTGAATATCACTGCCATTGACCTGTCAACCTGTGCTGCCCGTGACACGGGGCAGGAGGGTGGACTTGACGCCTTGGCTGTGTTGTGTTTTGCACGGCACTTTCCACCACTCAGGTGTCACGAACTAACCATATAGCACAACCGGATGGAGACTGCAGCTGACCTTGTCTTCCAATTGGAGGAAGGGAACACGACTGCAGGGCTGCAGGATCAGACAAGGCTCACTACTTGGCAAGGTGAGTCAGATCACCACGATCGCGTGGTGAGCATGGTGAGCTCTAGAGATCACCACGGGTCACTAGTGGTAGGGAGTGATCCAGGTACGGGGGTGCTTAGGGGTTCACGGTCTATATATACGGAGGAACTAGATAGCTTGTAGATAATTCCGCAGTATGCAATGATTACAGTTTATATTCACGGTATCTTGTGTTTACATTGAGACATCTTGTTGTGCACTGCTGTTTAGCTGCACCGATCCATTATCTAGAAGTTCGCCTTCAACCGGTATCCCTTTCAGAGGTTGTGGACAGGGGATCGTCACATATTCCGATTCGCAGCCCCTCTTGGTCCCTCATATTAACATCTTAATCCGGCCTGATGTGACGACCCCCTGTCCAAAACCTCTGAAAGGGATACCGGTTGAAGGCGAACTTCTGGATAATGGATCGGTGCATCTCGCTCCCGCGAGACCTGTTTGTAGCTCTTTGAGTTGCGTCTTGACAATAAAGCCTGCCCGCACCCGACGGAATAGAGCCCAGACTGTAGATTAACTGAATACCGCTACCATTGACCTGTCTACCAGTGCTACCTGTGACACTCCTTGTGACCGCTGTGGGTGTTATGGGCGTTGTGGCTTGAAGCCTTCGAGCGCTGTGAGCCACGAGAAAGAAAATACTGTAAAATCCACAAATAAGTGCTGTATTTCAACAAGAACCAAGTGTGGTAGCCCATTGGGATACTCCAACAAGCGGCATATTATGAGGGGGATCCAATACCTTCGGAAGCTCTCATTCGAAGCGCCCAAGCTGCCACCTGGCAGTTGTGGCCGTGTCAGCTGCGCGTGGAACGCAGTCATCAAGTGGTGCAATGACGTGAGTATCTTCTCTTGAAAGCACTGGAGACTCGGACATTGGCTAATAAGACTTTCTATGCTTACAGAAACAGCGTCTGTAGCAGCTCAAGTCCATGAAGCCCATCGCCGACGGCGCGGCACATCTCGTTAATGAATGTTACAAATCTCCCGTTATTACCAGACTGGGACTTGTCACTGCTGGTTACATGACGGTGGATATGGTATGGGGGCAGGCGTGGCATGAAGGCGGTTGGAGCGTGATTGTGGGCTGGGAGAGATGTTGAACATCGCGTCCACTTGTCCATTGTTTTGTTTTTAGTATGCCTTAATTGATATGAATTAGACCCTTCACTGGTCTTTTAGGCATCTGAATATTTTTGTGAAGTCTTGTGTTGAATCATCAGGGTGGTCAGGGCGGTAATTTCAGAGGTATCATGAGACTGGCAGAACAGGGTCTGGGCGTGGCCCGACCAACTTTGAACAGAACATCGAACATCTGCAGCTGAATTAACACATTGCCCGCCCTACAACTTCTCAAGCTCCAATTGTGAGCGCTTTAACCTGTGATACTGTGTATACGTGGCTGTTGATCAATTCAACATTTTGTGTCATGTTTTGCAAGGCCCTAAAAGATAGCCAAAAGGCGTTGAAAGGTAATGATAAAGGCGTTTAAAACTCTTTTAAGAGCCTTTCGACTGTCTTTGATTGTGTGTTATGCTTATCCCATATCTTTCAGGGACTGTATTTTCACAAGGAGTTGTCCCTATTCGTTTGTCCACAACGTGCCATTTGAGCGGCGCTGCCGTTATGTGGCGAACCCCTGATCAGAACCTCTGAAAGGGGTACTGGGTTGAACGCTGCTTCTGAATAACGGTTCGATGTAGCCAAAAGGTACACAACAAAGATCACCGACTGTCTCTCGCAAGTTCTTGGTCCTAAGAACTCACGATGTGAATTGCATACTACAGAACTATCTACACTGGCCAGTTCCTCCGTATATATACATCGCAGGACCGACCGTTCTGAACTCATCGGTCCACGGTCCTTGTGATGGCACTGGCGCGCAGCGCCCCAGCATCATCACCACATTTACACCACTGATCTGAGTCAAGCCGGCAAGCCTGACTCACCTCTAGCTTTTGATAGCAATCACAGTTGGTTTGGGGCAGTGGTCTTGCCTACCGTGACAGTCCTCTCCTAATTGGCTATTCAGGGACCAAGGACCGTGTGATCCACCCCAGTCCCTCGGTCCATTCCTGATTGGTTCCTAATGACAGGATGTGCTAGATAACACGATGCACTCTATGAGGGTCCATATTATCGGGGTTGCAACTGTGTGATTCTATTGCTTGTCCTTCTCTCTGTTCCTGCTCTCTTTTATAGACCTTTCTGCAGAATTCCTTCTGCCACATGGTCAACAGATCATGGCCACCGCCACCAGGCTATGACCACAGCCAACTGAAGGATGAACTCCTTGCTAGTAAGATCCCTTTCTTTCTGGCAGTTGTGGGGTCGGGACTTCTAGAGTTTCCTTACTCGCTGACTATTTTCATTCAACAGGCCCAAATTATCTCTCCCCTTAAGCCCAGTGACTCCACCAATCCTCAAATGTCCCGCTGAGATTGTAGACCAGATATGCAGTTAGTTGAGCTCTCGGGATGACCTTGCCTCGGCGCGGGCAACTTGCCGCAACCTGAGAGCAGCGGCTGACCGATACATATCTCAACATATCAAGCCCTATATGCACAGCCACGGCTTTGACGTCTTGCGTAGCATTGCCCACGACTTCTAGAATCCAACCTGACCAGAATGGAGATTGAAGATGCAGTATATCACGATCAAGCCAAAATAATGGCATCATATCGGGATTTTGCCTTCTTGAAAGAGATGATCCCTAGGTTCCTCAACCTCCAGGAGATTGTCGTTATGTCTGATTTCGGCCATGCCCTCACCATTGAAGAGTACCCATTGAAGGGTTAGGCATAAAAAACCGTTAACCTGTCGAGACCTTAAAGATTTCGTTATAATAAGACAGTTCAGCATTAACAGGCTGCCCTGGAAGGCATTGGGACAGCCCTGGCGCCTCAAGTCAATTCAGACTAGTTTTCTCAGCTTAGTAACCTTTGAAAAGGATACGTCGGACGCTATTGGGTCATGCGACCTTCTTTTCTGTCCATTTCGCTCTCTGGTCCCGACAAAGGATTGCCCGAGTACGCAGCTCAAGCAAGCCAGGCGTATGGCGGTCAAATGGTCGCGTATGGCAGTTGTAAAGGATATCATCAGGAGTATGCTAATCTCCAATCCCTAACCATAGGGTTAATGTACGAGTATGATAGCCTGTGCCAGTTTACACCGGAAGACCAGCATTGGCCACAGCTTCACACTCTTCATTTCGCCAATGTGTCTTTCACATATGAACGCTTGCTTAACTTTCTTCTTCATAATGAGTCACTGAGAACCCTTGTTCTAGACAACTGTCGGTTATGTGTTGAGGGCGAAGCTGGGTATCGGGGATGGGCAAGTATTGTCCCGGATCTCAAAGCCGGCTTCTGGCCTTATTCACTCGGTGTTACTACCAGCGTCTACTGCTCTGGTGAACTCTCTTCCCTGAACCACCACTGCGTGTCTCATTCAGTTAACAGGTTAACAGGCGTCTTCATAATTAGATGGACGTATTGTCTCTGTCAAACAGCTCTTTGTACTTGTCTCGCGGCACAATGGGAATCTCTGCTGGAACCACAGGTTTTTCTTTATCCAAAATAAACGACTTGTAGGCCGAAATGCTTCCCCGAACTAGTTCAGCACAGATCACCCACAATGTGTGAGACACAATTTACCCTGAGCCATGCTGCTTGCAAAGAGCATGGTTTGAGGTTTCTTACAAGCTCCAGTCATTCTTCAAAAGTTCAAACAGTCCCTCAAATACTGCCAACAACTTGTCAGCTACCTTACCTACCTAAACTTTCAGTATATTCGATTAACTCATTCAATCGGTGGTTGATTGCATCGTTCCCACCACATCACAACAACGCCATGCTCCATAGCTATTCTTCTACAGCTGCTGAGCCTTCAAGTTCAGTTGATCACAGCATCCACAACTCAAGCTACTGCGATCATGACAATCGTCGACGACTTTCCCCAACATCTTCAACGCGAATTTTGAATGATCCGCCTGCGGGCCTCCAATCATCTCATCGAGCTCCAAAAGCCGCCGAATACCCCGGCCTTGAACATCTGCTCCGCGCCAGAGAATTACGCCGCCAGCAAGCCCGAGAGCAGCACGAAATGATGAGCCAGCAACAATCAGCTCACTATTTTCAAACCCATGAAGAGCAAGATTTGGCCAAAGCCCTGAAAGATCCCTTCATCGCCGATGCCGCTCACCATCTCTTTCTCAAAAACAAACAGCGCGAAGAAGACCGAGTGCGCAAGGCACAGGACAATCCTCTCAAGGAGCAATACCGATGGGAGGCTGACCGAGCCTGGGAACAATATTGCATTGCGCAGTACCATCAGTACGAAAAAGAGAAGATGGAGCGTAGGCAGAGAATGAAAGAGAGGAAGACACAGCAGCAGCAGCAGCAACATGTATCTTTTGCAGCTCCCACTACTGCTTCCACTGCGCCAGCTCCATTGGTCTCATTGCCAACGTCGACATATTCTACTTCGACTTCAAGTAGCAATAGCACCGAAGAGATAAGCAATCCTGAAAATAAACAGCTGCAGAGACTCGAAAAGAGATTCCAGCTCCGACGACCCTCGCCTGACAATGACAACCCGAACACGGAAAAGGAGACGTACCAGAATCCGTTCATGCAGCCTGCCTCCCGGGCCTATTTCTACTCGCCTCCGTCTCCTTCCCCGAGAGCAACAACTTCACCGACGATCTCGCTCTCCACATTGCCACCTTTGAGTCCGGTGTTATCTGCCTCGTATTTGAAGCATGATTACGATCGGGAGAAGGAGAACAAACAGTTGGAAAAAGAGAGGGAAAAGGCACAGGACAAGGTCAAAGAATGGATGGGAGGAAGGGAGAGGGCTCGGTACAGATCCAGCAGTCGGTTTCGGAAGGAGACGCGGCATTCGAGGTTTCGTCATCTAGATGACCATTACGAGAGTGTCTGGGAGAAGGAGGAGAGGGAGACGAAAGTTTCGGCGGATGATTGGGATTTTGATGATAGGGAGGGGTTCAAGAGCAGTTAGAGGATGAGGAGCGGAAGGATGGTGGGCTGGTGAGGGTTGCAAGTCAAGAATCTGGGGCGAATGTGGGATACATGGTGGTGTTATTGCTAGTCGATTTTTTCTTTGATTGGACTTAATGTCCTATTTGTGCTATTATCGTTGTCTCAGACCCGGTTATCATAATGACAGGAAACTTCTCCCTCAAGGCCTCCTTACGGTATCTATCATGTGTCCAACTTTGCAAATAACATAGCCCTAAGAGTATACTCTCTTTCGCCTCCGTCCCTTCACATTCCGATAAAATGCCAGCACTTTGCAGTCCCTTACATGTGCAGGATGTCATGATATGCAGCCTCTACGTCCGCAGAAGGTTTTGTCATGAACATGGTCAGCTGACGAACCAAATGCATCCGATGCCAAGGACGCCTCATTCGGCAACTTCCAACACCAGGCTTCTGAGAGCCTCGTCAAGCCTTCTCTCGCATATCCCAACAAATACCTCACCGAATCTTGGCGGCATTTCGAACGTTCCACATAGACCTCTTCAGCATCACAACTACAATGACAGAGTTCACTTATGTGTACACTCCCCTGCAAGAGGGACACATCCGCCTCCTACGTCTCGAATGGTCATCTTCATCAAGCAGTACTCGAGACCACCCCGCCCCCAATGGCTCAATCAGGGCGAGCCTCACACACCATGACCTTTCTGGTCCCCCACCCCCATACACCGCCCTCTCCTACACCTGGGGCGACAAAAAGCTTGAACCTCCTCAAACACTCAACATCGTCTCCCCAGACTCTTCTGTCAAAACCTTTCCCATCCACCAAGAAAATCTCTACTCGTTCCTTCGTCAAGCACGACCCGATCACTTACCAGCCGACAATGGAGCCACCACCCGCCGCGCACCCAACGTCGGCTACCTCTGGGTCGATGCAATCAGCATCAACCAATGCGAAGACGCGGGAAAGGAAGAAAAAGTCGCCCAACTCAAGCTCATGTCCCGAATCTACGCCTCCGCCTGCCGCCTTATCATCTGGCTGGGCCCCGATAAAATGAACACCGTCAACCCTGACGCACCCTTCCCGGAAAACCTCTGGCCGACCCACCCAACAGGCCACGCAATGACAGTCTACCAGCGCGTAGCCGTTGCTTGGGCCAGCAACCAGCTCCCTGAAGTCTCACGCTCTTCTCTTGCTCAGATAGTAGACCAGGTAGACCGCGCCTGCATCGAAGCCATAACCCGGTTACCGTACTGGAAACGATCCTGGATCTACCAAGAGGCCTCCACCCCCAACGTACCCCGGGAATTCTGGCTTGGGGGTCACACGGTTTGGTTCGAGGCGGCAGAGGTGGCTAACAGGGTGTTTCACTCGCACATGTTGGAGCTGGGGCTCAACTCCCTTCCTAATCCGAGTCCGCTTAATGTTGATATCGCCTACATCCAGGAACTGACACTGCTCCGACAGAAAGGAGAGGGAGGGTTGTCGTTGTTGGATTTGATGGTCAGGACCAACAGTCTTAATGCCAGCGAGGCAGTTGACAAGGTATACGCGATGATGAATATAGCGAGGGATATCTACGGGTTGAAGCCTGGACAGGATGACGATGCTTTTACGGCGGTAAGGGTCGATTACGAGCTGCCGAAGGAGGATGTGTACATGAACGTGGCGTGCCTGATCATGGAAACGACAAAGGAGTTGGACCTGCTCTTGTTCTGCTCGGCAGGGCAATATAAAGGGCTCAAAAGCTGGGTACCAAACTTTTATCGGTTTGTCTACTCTGTGCCCTATCGCACGAGGGAGTTATATGACGCAGGTGGGGGGGAAACAAGCGGCAAAAGGCCACGATTCTCTCTCAACAGGGACGAGAAGACTTTGGCAGTATGGGGAATTAAAGTCGACACAGTGGTGGGCATTTACCCATCCATGAGGCGGCCGCTGCAATGGGGTGATTACACTTCCAAAACTGACTTTTGGCAACCCATCTTTGGGCCGTGGATGAGGTCGTTGGCGTGGTTTGTCTTTCCTCAGCCCGAGGGGAGCGTTGCTGAAGAGGCGTATATCGGTGGCGGAACGGTATCAGAAGCTATTGATTCGGCTTTGGCGTGGGGCATGGCGCCTGGGTATGGGACGCTGAAGCGCGATATTGATGTTACGCACTGGCCGCTCCTGGAACAGGTCCAGGCATCTGCTAACGGCGAGGAACCGGAGGAGGTCTCTGTCAAGAGGCGGGGATTTCAAGACTTCTTGGTCCAAACCAGCGCCATGGCTGTTTTCAGGACTTCCCAAGGCTATTTGGGGGTTGGCGACGAGAAGATTGTTCTGGGGGATGTAGTGGTCGTGATACCTGGACTGGCAGTACCACTGGTTTTGCGAACTATCCCATCGTATGAACCTGGTGGTTCCCCTGATGGACCTCGTTGGCGGCTTGTGGGGCCATGTTATGCCAAAGGGATCATGGATGGCGAGTGGCTTGAAAAGAGGGAGGGGCAAGAATTTGTTCTTATCTAGAAAGTCACTCGTTATTTGTTGAGTGGGCATGGCCACCAGGTAAGGAAGCGAAGATGATGAACTAAATCGGACAGCCATGTCGCAATATAACTCACATAAGCTACAAAAGAGACAGAGCTCTCAGCCTTCCTGCTATCTATAAAGTGGCCAACGTTCCCATCACAGAAAGATTTCAGTTCTGCCCTTCTTGTCCCTTCTACTCAACCTTTGTTGCGCCAAGTCCGCCTGTCCATTCAACTACCTACATACCTATCTATCTTATTCTAGTTTCTTCATACTAGATGAGACTTTTGCTCGAATCTCTACGCAGGGTCAGATTTACTGACTCAGATGACAAGCAAGTGCAACGTAGAAAGGCCCTATCCCTTTACTCACTGAAAGATAAGATGAGGTCCCCAAAAGCACCGCCAATCACGAAATGTCGTCTCCCTAATCTGAAGGACATCAAGAAAGTTTGGCCATACAACCTAGCGAGAAAGGGTTGCTCGGCCTTGATTCGTAAGGTGGCATCTAACGTAGTCAGGCTGTTCAGTATCACGTGGGCACACGGACTCTCTGATACACGATTTGAGTTCTTTATGTATAGACAGAACACGCTTCTGATGAAGCAAGAAGATATCCTAATTATCGCATCCAGTATGGTCCATTTGAAAGGTGGCTAATACCGCAGACGAGGACCGATCATCAATATCGCAACTCTTTGTGAGTTTAATGACACACTTCCTCGCCTTACGCCAATTTGCAAACACCTCAAGTGGCACGAAGAATACCCCTCCATGATGCCCAATTTGCAGAAGCTCGAGTTTGAAATACAATTCCTGAAAGGATCATACCCAAGATTATCCGACCTGGACGAAAGGTTCAAGGTGGCCAACAAAGCAAAGCAAAGCAAATCTGGCCATATATTTGGACTTGCTTTGCTTAAAATAGCCTCGCTTTATTTACCAGAAACCAAGATTTGCTTTGCTTTGTTATTTAATGTTGAGATATGTCGTCGGCAGGCTAGTTGTATGCCTTCCAGGTAGGTCGGAAGCAATTACCTGAAGACTCTGGGGTTCTTGGACTGCGAGGTAC
>MU866501.1:0-21921 GCA_033296915.1 Triangularia setosa | reverse complement strand
ATTTGTTTGGTGCCTCAAAAACCTTGATTTGATTTGTTTATTTGATTTGATTTGATGGATTTGTTTGATAGATTTGATTTGTTGCCAGCGCTGGTAACAGGTGAGCAGCTCTTTGAATGAGTATTAGCAGTCAGAGATGTCTTGTTCTATACTCGTAATCAACAAACTTCAAATTCATGTATTACAGCTATCCGTCTACTAGTTGGCTCTTATGGCGTTATTTTGTGACCCATCACTATCCCTGCAGCTGATCTCAAGCCTGTCAGATGAGTATATCGCTGCCGATACACCCTGGCCTGATCATTATCCCTACCCCTACTCCCAACCCCAACCCTGCAACGGATAATCCTTGACTGCAATGTTGTGAAGCCAATAGGTGAGAGGAAGACGTCGACCTCTTGATGATGTCGTCTGGGGACGGTCTGAGTTCGACGAGACTATCTGCAGCCTTCGTCTTGGGCGGCGAACACTGGGCTTCCGTGGTGGTGGGATGAACTGGGGGAAGCCAATGACGGAGGGTTGGGCCGGAGAAGGGCGATGCTTAAGGTCAACTGAACTCCGAGAGCAATCATCCCTTAGTCAACCGACCTGTTCTCTCAGCGACCATAAGAAGGAGCCGTTGTTGAGACTTTTGGGGTGACGCGTGCGGAGAGTCTGTCAGCTTGGGCTGAACCGCCAACACTCGGCCGACAACAACGTCACTCTTGAGTAGACAGAACCGGATAAACTTCGACCTTGCAGATGCGGCTTGTGGTTGGAGAAACTCCCGGCTGTCGCAGTGGCTGTGCGGATTTCAGGGTGGGTGTGACAGGTGGTGTTGGTGTTCATGGGGCGGAAAAATATGACGTAGTGCGGGGCGACGGAAGCAAAAGCAAGGCCGCAACCGTCTGGTCTGTGGGCAGCCATGGGAAGTCCAACAGTCAAGAGGGTGTTTGGAGGTATAAGAAGATCAGACTCACCTGAAGAGCAACTTGTGACGACCATATTTTGTTCTCAACTCCAGTTCCCAACAAAATTGTTTTCTCTCAATCCTACTACAAGTTAAACAGTCACATTCAACTTTGAATCAACACAACCACCATGCTCGAAGACAAGAACAAGAACTCAGGCGTCACTGGCGCCGGCAAGCTCGTCACCTCCACCCTTGGTAACACGGTCGGCGGCTTGACAAACACGGTTGGAGGCGTTTTGGGAGCTGCATCTCGCGGCATCGGGGAGACGGTAACAGGCGCGACCGGTGGACTCGGCAAGCCTCTTGGGGATGGCATTGCCAACATTGGAACTGGTGTCGAAGGCGGTGCTGCCTCTGTCGCGAAAGGTGTCAAGGATGCCGGGGAGTGGAAGACGAACTGATAAAAGAACCAAGGAATTCAGGGTATCATGTGACTAGCATAACAGAGGTTATTAGGGTTATCAGGGTCTGGGCATTGCCTGACCAACTTTGAACGCAACATCAAACATCTGCAGCTTAATCAACACATTTGCCCGCCCTACAGCTTCTCAATCTCCAATTGTAAGCCCTTCAACCTGTGATACTGTGGATACGTAACTGTCAGTCTTTCCAACAAGATGGATATGTTAATCATTTTGAGTTATTGATTTTATTTAACGTTTGATGAAATGAAATATTGTGGGCGAGGGGTCTCGGAATCGGGTCAGTCGAGGTAGTTGGACATGGTCGAGGATGCATGACTGTCGGTCTGGAAGCAGCCTATGACTCTTCAGAGTAATGAGAATAATTATATATTTTTGCTCAAAGAAAGCCAAAATTAATACTTGAATGAATGGACTATCGAGTGGTTGGGTGGGTGATTGACAGGGGAAAAGATTTGCCTGCAGCCGGCAAAGGAACGGATCCAATGCACGAGAAGGGCAAGCAGTGGGCGATTCTGTCCCCAGGCTTTCACGCTTGGATTCCCACAACATCGAGGGCCCACGCTGCCCAGGACTACCACTGGGAGTAACTGGATTTGATCAACATGAGGGCACAATGAATCTTCCAGTCTTCCATAGGCACTTTGCCTAGTCACCACCATATCATCAGGTCTCTTATCTTCCAGGCGATAGACTTCTTGATACCGGAGACAATTCACTACTCTTCGTCGTGCCTGATTCACCACCAAGTCCAAATAAGTCCAGGCACTCGTCTTCCAACCCCTTTGTCGTATGTACGTTGTGACTGCTAACTATTATCTTTTTGTGCTCATTAGACTAGCTACAATATCTCTGCAATTCCGCGGCTCGAGACTTACTATATTTCTCCTCGATGTGATATCATCCTCTTCATTTCGTCCCTCAGAGACAAATCTAACACGATGATTTCGAAGCAATGAACAATGAGTCTACCATGGTATCTTTTCCAAGAGGACCGCCAGATGCTGGTGGCAGCAGGATACATGCACGCCAAGGCCTTGCCCACTCCTATTGGGGACTGTCACGACTGTTCCTCCCACACGCTTGCAGAGTTTGTATGTGACAAGGTAGACAGGGATGGGAGCAAGGGGAAACCAGCACAACAGGATGAACATATGCCCTGCTCCCTCACTGGCTTCTAGCCTTTGGCAAGAGACCAAACGGCGGGACAGGGGTGCGCAGCACCCGCAGCTGTCACGAGGACAGTATCCCCTCTATCCCCGCCTATGACCTGTCTGACCCGTCAAGCAGGCTAGTCCTAGTGGCGATCGGCATGTCTAATGTAGGCTTCCCGAATACTACCTTTAGTCGGCACTCAAGATCCTGTTAGCACACGGCGTCCACAGCTATGGGAAACCGGATTGGGCACACCGTTCATTGTTCCACTTGGCGGCAGATAACAGGGGTGCCTCTCACTGGTCGATGCCTTGCAAAAAGTCATCGACTACA
This sequence comes from Triangularia setosa, assembly GCA_033296915.1. NCBI lineage: Eukaryota > Fungi > Ascomycota > Sordariomycetes > Sordariales > Podosporaceae > Triangularia > Triangularia setosa. The sequence continues at coordinate 19,059 of MU866501.1, read as the reverse complement.
TTATGGGTACGATTCTAGAACAGCCGGAGGAATTGTATACTAGGCCCGCACGACCGTCCACTTTTCAGGTAAGGCTCCCGGTGCGTTCGCTTCTACCCCAGCTTCTGATCGTGAAATGGTACATCTTCTAATCTTCATGTCACTCTCGAAAGCAAGCTCCGCGAGCCTCTGAGTTCCAAATATCATCCGAATAGTGTTGCCCGCCCTATGTCTGTCAGCAACTTATGCATGCAAGGCACCGTCGATGGAATGTTGTCGAGTGCGGGCCGAGGGCTTTGGCTTTCGAGAAAGAACTAGCTCCGGTTGGTCCCCAATTCAAAAGCCGAGATATGCGGTCAATATCCGATGCCTCCCAAGAGAAGCAACTTTTCCCGGCCGGTGATCCTTGGAACTTTGAAGCACCAATTGATAACCCACCATCGGTATCGCAGTCTAGAGACAGACCTTCCACATCGGCAGCAAGGCCCTTCATGGATCCAACCCATACCGGCAAGTATTGGCATTCCGCAACAAGGGTGTGCAGGTCCTGCATCAGGCATCAACCAATCCATACGATCCCTAGCACTCGGATCTGGGAGCGATGCCGGCCGCTGGCTCCTCATGACCCCCAACCGCTGTGACAAATATGGAAGCTGGCACATATTGCAGGAGCAGTTTCGAAGATGGGTTACAGTGGCCACTCAGACATCGGATGAAGAGGTGCAGGGCCAACCACAGCCGAAATATGCATACCAGAAGATGATGGCGCGAGCTTAACGTCATGAGAGGCTGGTCCCTTGGTGGATCAGATTGCCAATCGCGTCGTTTCCCAGTGGACGTCAAGTGCAGAGATTGAGAATCGACGTATCACCCTTTGACTTGACAACGCAGCATTGGGGCCATAGAAACTGTTTGGTACAACTCCAAAGGACGTGGACAGATCGGGTGCAATACAAAACGGGCGCTCTGGAAACTCTGTCAAACGACACCACAGTGCTTCCCCCCTTACCCGACATTCTGGACCTTGAAGTGCGGTGAAGGAGCCCTTTCACAACCACAACGATGACTTCGACAAGAGTCAAAAAGTCTTGCCTCTCCAATGCGGTCCAAGGACCAGCGGTCGTCGTCAGAGGAAATGTGTCGCCATTATCGTCTTCGAGTGACGATGTCACGATGGATGATGCCGACAAGAAGCTGGAAGCCATGGGGTACACACCGGTAAGCAGGAATTCTGTCTCTTTTCTCATGCCAGAGAGATGGAAGGGCAGCTGATTCGGACCAGGTATTCAAACGCGAATTCTCTACTTGGTCCAGCTTCAGCTTTGCAATGAGCATATCTGGTGTCTACGGCTCATTGATGTCTACCTGGATCTACGGACTACAAGCCGGCGGAGCTGCAGCTATCATGTGGAGTTGGGTCATAGGAGGCGCTGGTGCTTGGGCGTTGGCACTTAGTCTTGCTGAGCTATCGTCGGCATATCCAAGTTCAGGGGCTATGTACTTCACGCTGAAGTTTCTGGCCCCTGAAGACCAAGTACCAATCTTGTGCTGGGTCTCCGGTTTGTGTTGCCTTTCTTGACTCAGAGTCTTACTGTGTTAACAGAAAGACAGGCTACATCAATCTTGTTGGGACGGTCACGGGAAGTGCAGCAACCGAATATGCCTCCAGCCAGATGCTCTTAGCAGCCATCTCCATCACTTCCAACTTCTCTTACATGCCTACCAACAACCACGTCGTGGCTTGTATGGCCTTATTGACTGTCATTCATGCCTCCATCAACACACTCCCGACGCTCTGGCTGACTCGACTTACCAGTGGCTACGTCGTCTTCCACATTAGCGTCTTAGTGGGTGCCTGCGTGTGCCTTCTTGTCCAGACGAAAGAAAAGCACGGCATCACATATGCTTTCACCCACTTCCAGCCGTCTTCTGGGTGGAATCCTCCTGGTTTTGCCTTTCTCTTCGGTTGTCTGACACCAGCCTGGATCATGACGAGTGCTGACAGTACCGCTCGGTATGGCCTCAGATCCACCAAAAACTAGCAGAACAGCTCACTGACACACCCTCCACAGTATTGCCGAAGAAGCCAAAGATCCTGCTCGGATAGTCCCTAAAGCAATTGCCAATGCCACTACATTCACGTACATAATCGGGTTCTTCTTCAACTTGGTCTTGGTACTTTGCATGGGGGACCCTCTTGAGCTCGTCAAAAGCCCCAGTGGCCAACCCGTAAGCCTCCTCCATCTGGCTGGTCAGCCACAATACTGTTGCTAACTTAATCCCCCACAAGGTTGCCCAACTCTTCTTCAACGCCATGGGCCGCACCCCAGCCATCCTCTTCACCCTCTGTGGCTTCGCCGTCATGAACCTCGTTGCCATCCCCGGCATCCAAGCCGGCAGCCGTACCATCTTCGCCTTCGCCCGCGACGACCTTGTCCCCTTCTCCCACATCTGGCGCCGCGTCTCCAAGCGCTCCCAAACACCTATCGCCGCCGTCTGGCTGTACGCCGCCCTCGTGATCATCGTTAATCTCCTCGGGCTCATGTCCGATACAGCCATCAGCGCCGTCTTCAATGTTTGCACCGTTGCTTTGAACATATCCTATCTTGTCCCAATCGTCTGCAAGATGTTGTACGGTCGATTTGAACGGGGCCCGTGGCACCTGGGGAGATTCAGTTTGCTTACGAATGCAGTGGCGGTGGGATGGAACACGTTTATGGCTGTTATTTTTTTCTTTCCTACGAGACTGCCAGTTACGCCGGAGAATGTAAGTTTTCTTATAGGCCTGTGGTTCAGGGATATTGCTAACGATGGTGTCGATAGATGAACTACGCTATCGTCGTGTTTGCATCCGTCTTGATGTTTTCGATTGGATTCTGGTATAGCCATGGGAGAAATTTTTACACCGGGCCGGGGACGCGCGCGAGGAGGCCATTGGCGACGACGGTTGAGATGTTGACTTGAAAATAGGTGGCTGATTTGTTTTGGTCGTGTGAGACGGAGTGGTCCTCATAAACACATCAAAAACCAAAACTCTGGGTATTGGTTTTCCTCCCGTCTAGCTCTGGGATTGGAGAGAAAATAGCAAAGGACACAAAAGTAGGATGTGGCAGCAAGAAGTGCCTGACAAAAAGTCGTTGTGTGGTGGCATGGAAGGCTATAGTTTGGCTTGCTTTATCCTAGGAAATAAATCATGTCGTGAAATGGCGTTGAGTAGTCAAGTTAGCACTATCCTACTACAATACCATTTGTTCTATTTACAATTCATAGCTGGAAGTTGCAGTTGTATCATCAAACAGAACTGGTCCATGCGCCTGGACTGGGGGGCTCAGGGGGAGGTGGATCCTGTGAACTGGCGCAATGATCATCGTCCGAGCATCAGCTAAACAACAATTTGAGCTCTGAACTGCAGTTTTTTACTGAATGCTATGTGTCCTACTAATTAGGCTTAGAGGTTTCTGCTCCCGAACTTGGTCTCTCTCACAAGGACGTGAAGTACTGTCAACGTTAGACACTAGACTGAGATACCTACTCTAGTAGGTATGCTTGCTGACGAACTCCACATTTCTGAGTGGCGATCGTCGCTTCTGACTCTCTTCTTACATATCCGAAGAGGCTACGTATGAGCATGGAAAGTCTTTCAGTCATTAATTTCGTTATGGTCGGGGCCACCACATAGCCAGAGTGCCTGTCACGGTGGCTCACCTACAAGTCAAAATATATTACGAATGGAGAAGGAAGCTTGCTTTCTTCAGTGAACTTTGTACAAAGACATTATGTAGATGTAGAAGGCCATAGTAAATTCATCTTCCAGAATGACCCCCAGGACCTGATTTCATATGCAAACTTCAGGTTGGTGGAGGGTGTGCCGATGACATTGGAAGAATGTATCACCCACGGTTGAAAGGAACATAAGAAACTCCAGTGCGCTGACGGTTGAGGCCGAGGCTTCAGATCTGGAAGGGAACATTAGTCGTGATCTTCGTAGTCGGTGGTTTGCGGCTGTGGATTTGTACCCGCTACATCACGGCTTGCATCACAAATCGAGACGTGACTTGAAGGGCATGGCGGACGATGAATGAAAAGCGATGAAGAGATACAGATGGAGGATTGAGAGGAAAATTGCTTCCCCGGAAGTCCCTCACACACACCTGTTGCCCACTTATTTCCCTCAGGCAACGACATCATAAAGACCTTCCCTCCTTCCTGTCAGGCAAGGAAACGGCAATGCCACACGCCCTCCAACAGCAGTAGATGACCCGCCAGCACCCCCATCATCCAGTCATACGCAATGACACGCTCTTCCTCCTCCTCCTCCTTCTCCTTCCCCCAGCCAACGGAAAGAGGTGGAACCCAGGCTTTCCAGGTTCCGGCTACTTCTTATCAGACCGTTGCCTGACAAGGCCCCGCCTACTCCCCCACTTTTCTGAGCTGAGCACAGGAAACCAGCACGCCCTTGAAATCGTCAAGCGTGCACTGGCCGCTCAGGTGTTGACTATAATAATCCCCTTCCTCCACCCAATTCTCCAGCCTTTACTTCTTTTACTTCTGGTGATCTCTTATGGGAAGAAGAAACACCAGATGAAATGTGGTGAACTATCGTGAGCAGCTGGAGAGCCACACTGCTGAAAACGTGCATTTTAAAAATCTTGTGCTTTCGTTCGACAGCTTGATTGGCCCTTTCACAACCAAGACGTGATATCAAAGTATACATTTCTTCCATTCTTTTCTGTAATTTGTTTCTATGTTCCTGTCTCTGCTGTGATTTCAAGTCACTTTCATTCGCTCAATAAAAGAGATGACCCCTGCTTCGCCTCTCTCAGTTTTGGTTTCTTTGTCTCTGAGCTTGTTTGTGGCGCTTGTCTGTCATTTCTCTTGTAGACCTCTCTCCGGACCCTTGATGGAGTTCAGATCCAAACGAGGGCTTCTCAGAAATAATTTACCCAGGCACCTTGGCGGTGACCTACTTGGCCAGGGGAAGGTTGGCAGCTTCTAGTTTAAGCTCTTCTAGCTTAGCCTTGTGGCTGCCAAGTCTAGTATGGCATTCATTGACCTTGGCCCTCCAGATCTTGAAAGAAATAGCCCTGTTGCTCTTACTATTTACAAAGCAATGCTCCTCATTGTCGATGGCTATTTTCTTGGTAACGATCCTGTCCTCGAGAGATCTGTCCTCGGATCATATCCGTGATTTGGGGATGGTGCTGGCGGTGTCACTGGGTCTTTGGTGCAGGCGGCTTGACAGGTCCTGGCGGTTTTTGCTGTGGCGGGAAGCACGATCATCTCGAGATCCACGATAATCTGGGCTCTGCTCTCGCCGTCTTGATGTCTGATGGCGACCACTTATCTGACCGGCATTTCTGTGATCTCTTGGTGGTGACCGGCTCCGACTTCGGTCAACACGAGGCCATTATCTGCCTCCCAGACTGTTTGGAGCGGCAGTAGCGAGGCCACCGTTAAACCGGGTATTGTTGATGCCCGGCAGTGCATATGAACTGGGACGAATCTCGGCTGATAAGAATGGCGAGTTGGACTCGGGACGCATTTCCATCTCATTCTTAAGCTCGAAGAACTGCGGAGGATGCGGCGATGGCACCACAGTGATCTTGATGGTCGGTGGTACCTGATCACGACCTGTAGTCGATGAGTTCGAATTGGCGGCTAAAGGCGAGATTTGGACTTGTATGCTCAGGCCTGGGATAGGCAGGAATGTTGTGGCTTCTGAAAAACTCTGAATTGTCCACTCCAGCGTCTGCGAATCGTGCCAACCCGACTGACCTTCATATTGATGACCACTTTGGTTTTCGATCTCGCTCACAGGTGTCTGACATCTGGAATTTTCTGCAGTTGCTGCTTCTCAGGCTGTGATCTGGTGTAGAGCCGAACAAGATTCGCGGCAAGTCGACGGCCAAGTAGGTGTCAAGCAAAGGGCAAAATGCAAACGACACTCGGCTGGCTGCAGGAAAATAAAACGGCGCGTAAGGGTGCTTTGCACTATGGCTCACAGAAAAAAAAGCACACAGGAAGATGCAAATCAATGGAGCACAGGAGCAATACCACAACACATTTGTCACAGAATGACCTGTGCCTGGGTTAGGGTTACCACCATTCTGGTGGTTCCCTCAAGTGGGTCATTGACAGTATATCTGTAGCCTCAGGGAGCCACCATGCTTTCTCTCCCCGTGCCACTTTGTAGTTTAATAAGAGACCATAACATACATATCATGCGGTTCAGAGAAGGGATTATACGACCTCAGCAGTCTAGGGCTAACAAGCTTCTGTGGTCACGTAGGTCGGGAATTGCAAGCTGAACTGAAACTGATCACTTTTGCATGTATAACCGCAACCCTCTGTCCAGGGGTAATAGAACCCTAACCCACTGTGCTCTTGGCTTCTTGGCAGCTTCCGGCGGCCTGATGTCAATTGCAAATTCCAGTCCGACGCTCCGCGTGCTCGAGAATACCTATCATGCGATTCAGAAATAGACTATCACCCACACGTGGAACAGCCTGCAGCATATGCAATATGCATCCCTCAGCTCATTGTGTAGTACTTCTTTTTTCTTGCTAGCCTCTTCAATCACGATACTCGAAATGAGACACCACCACACGTTCTGCCTGTCGAGGACAGCTGTCCACCACCGAACTGTCAATTCGACCCCCTCACCGACACAGCGCTTTCAGCTCAGGATATCAATATCACCTTCCGATGGAAGGGTAACGCGTTCATTTATTGATGCAAGTGTGGCGGCATGATTCACAGCATCCATCACATTCCATGAAGCGCCATGCTCCCTGGCCCCGCGAAAGGAGTCAAGATCCTAACAAGCCACTCGACACCCACTGAGCCACTGGGCTGCATCACCCAAAGCGTCGGGACCGTTCGGGGCCCGGATAGCCCTGCCGCCCCCATGTTATTGCCCCACCATCGGGCAGGTGTCCGGTTCTTGAAGCCTGCGGTTCATTGGACGACCGGACTTGCAGAGACAGCCACACACTCAAAAGAGAAACTGTCTCACGGAGACGGGGGTACATGGTCCCAGGTTGCCGAATGTAGCGCCACTTCTTTGCTGCCCTTATGGGGAAATGGGAAAAATGATGGATGCCTATTGGTCTGGTTACGACTCTTGAACGGAAGCTTTCAAGCCACCTCGTGCGGTTCAGACATGCATGGCGCTATGGGAATTATGCACATCTAGTGTGTTCTGTTGGTATTCCTCAAAGGTTTCTACATGCTGTGGCAGCAAGGGCACAGTCGACAGCACACTCATGTCAACCAAGCAACCAGGACATTGGACGAGACCTATCAAGGACGCGCCAGCGGTTGATGGTTATTCCTAATGACAGGGAGGTACTAAGATGGTAGCTTGGCTACATTCAACCTAGGTCCTGAGCATGAAGCACTGCCAGACCGCGATATCACCGCCAAGGGCATCAACTGGGTACCGTACCTGCTTCGTGGTATCCCATCTTCTTCAACTTCGTCCTAAAACAATTGGAAAACATGGGCTTGTTCCCCGGAGCCTACTTCCACATGGAACAAGAGACCGGCAGCTGAACAGGACAGCCCTCGACGCCAAGACCGAAGGCACGCCTTCGCTCCCCTGCCAGAACTGCTCCTGGGGAAGCCGCCCACTCCAGTCCTCGACAGGTTGGACCAGGAAGACGCCTCAACAAGTCCCAGCTCAACCCAGCCTGCTGGGTCACTCGGCAGACTGCCGGTTACTGACACGGATTACCCCTGCCATAGATCTCTTGACGTTTGTCTTGGCGCTTCCGATTACATCATCACTTTCTGCTGATCGTTCATCATGTGGTGTTTTCATCGTTGTCCGTGACGACGGATCCATCCATCAAGGTAGTCTTGCTTTCTCAAGAGTGATCTGATGGACAGAACTTTGGAACCCGGTTATATTGTCATTGCTCATGTTCTTCGTGATTATCTGCCTAAAATACAGCAGTCGTATCCTATACCCGTGAGCCGCCTACAGCATTAATGCTGCTCAGTAATACCCCCTCGCATCCAGCCTCTCCGCCTTCCTCACAGCCTCCTTCAGCTGCCCGTGCTCCCGTGCAGCCGCCTCGCGCATCATCGCGAGGTTGTCCTGCAGCTTTTGCGTCTCTCGCTCCAGCGCACCGCGCTCATGGTCTAGGAGGAGTAACCGCCTCTGGGACATGACCATGGCTTCGGTCTTGCATCTCTCCCAGGCCTCGCGCTGCATCTTGGCGGATGCCTCGCGAGGGTCGACGTCGGGGGGGAAGATGCCGAGGAAAGGCGGGGGTTTGCTGTTGTCTCCCGACGCGGAACTGGCGGATTTGGCAGAGGGGGCTGGGGATTTTCTCTTGGTGCCAGAGGAGGTACGGGGCTTGGAGGAGGATTCAGTTGACTTTTTGGAGAGTTTGACAATGGTAAATTTACCCTTGCCCTTTGTTTTGGGTTTTGGGACCGCGGCGGAGGGCACAGCTGTTGTGCTGGCGGCTGGGGATGCTGAGCCAAAGGAACGCTGTTGTTGTTGTTGTTGTTGTTTGAAAGGAGCTGTGGACTGAGGCTCGTAGTCACTGGGTGTTCTGTGGTTGAAGGTGTAGTTCCCGTATGATGGGCCTTCTGAGAGAGGAGAGGGTACTGGTTGGGTCTGATCATTGGAGATCCAGCTTCCTGAAGCATATATGGTGTCTTGTGGAGGAATCGAGGTCCACTCCAAGTCTTGTTCTTGGTACACGACGGGAGATGTTGTGGATGATTGTGAGAAGCCTCCGGCTGGAGCTTGCTCTTGGTATCGCCAGGCAACGTCATCGGATGTTTGGAACATTGTTGGCGTGTCGTAGGTTGTCATGGGGTGGTGAAGGCCTTCTTCCCACATTCCATCGAGCTGCGTGGTAGGATCTGAAACTGGGAGGGTTGGGGGGAAAATTGGGCCGTTGGTCCATTGGTCATAGGCAAATGCATCTTGGGGATATGTTTGGTACATGGGAGCCTGGTTACGAAACAAGTCAGACTCTATGGCCACGACATAATCAATGCATTCGTCGGTTTGTTGGCTCTAAGGGCTCGGGGGGGATTAATTACCGCCATGTTTTCCGCGAGATTGCTATCGTTTGAAGTAGTTGAAGATGAAGTTGGAAGCCTGTTGAACTCCATCACCATTATATGTGGTTGCAGGTCTTGTTGATATTGCTTAACGAAGACTGTGACGTAGAAGGGTGGTAGAGGTACGTCGGTGGTACAATTAACCCCTGGCTTATGACGCAGTTTTGAAGAAGATTGGTGAATGATCGTCAAGCGGCATCAGTGATAAGGCGGGATCCCACACAGCACAGCGGGAGGCCCACCTCCCTTTTAAAGATGGAAAGAAAGCCCTCAACAAACATTTCCCATCCTTCCCCCACAGAGACCGAGACCAAGTGCCATATTGATACCTAGTACCGACAGAATACGATGTCGGTTCTGACGGTGCAGGGCTGTCAGGGATGGGAGGTACCTGCTCCTGTCTTCCGTGCAGTACCGAAATCTACATCTCCGTAGGTGTCGGCGATGCGATTGGCCAGCCTTGGACTTGGCGCTGGCGGCCATGCCGCTACCTGTCGTTGCTGGTGGCGCTCAATTCCGCGGGACTGGGACTGCAACGGGGAATGGCATGCGTGCCAAGGGGTTCAGCTGTCGTCTGGTTTCTGCAGCCTCTCCGCATCGGCCAGAGCTCCGGTTAACATTTGCCCTGACCAGATTGGCGACGGCCATGCACACCACATGCGGGCGCCTGCAAGGAGGCGTTCTAGATCGGTCCACGACTCCCCCTTCTCCGCTGGAGACAACAAAAATTCCCATCACCAAAATATTTTTGCTGGCTGTGCCATCCCGTAGCTGTCGATTGGTTATCCTGCCAATAGGGGGCTACGCTCCGAAGATCGTCGGATGGTACGATGAAGTGATGAATTATCGGTCAGGGGCTGTCTCTGATGATGATGAGTGATCTCGATGATGAATGACACTCTCCCGCTTGGCGCCCCTCTGGCCTCGTGGTATCCCTGGATATCCCGTTGTCTACCCGCCCGTCCAACCACTTTCTCGGGTCTGCGCTATGATCATTCGCTAAGTTTTACCGCATCCTGTCGATATCACTGGTATTCGATATTCAGCTCTGGCCACATACCACGCTTGCATTCTTCAGGCCTGGTTCTCAAGTCCCAAAATCGCGTGGTGTTTGAGACACTTCTGAGCCTGTTTCGACCTCTGGTGAGTAAATGACCCGATTCTGAGACAAGTGATGAGGTTTATACTATGGAGTTCATGATGATAATGGCTGGGGGGAACTCACATCCAGTTTTGTCATAATCGACTTGTTGGTAACATCATTGTTGTACTCCGCCAAGCGGGTTAAAGGATCCTCCATCTCATGAGATTGTTCATATCATAAAATAAATATGAGCAGCATTTCTCATTCAATCCAGATATTGGCATATGATCATTGATCAGGCTATAGACTCTCCACAAAAGGTGAAAGACTGGCTTTCGTGAAAAGCAGCTACCAGGCCAAGTTTGATCCACCTCAGCAGTGATCAGGCAGGCGGCCTTGGTCCTTCACTCCCAGTCTAGCATCATAACTTCGCCCGAGCTGTGCTCTTTCCATGTGATGAGGGATGGTGGGTCCTTCAACTTCAATGGCCCTTCCTTATTCCTACCGACACCCTTGAATTTACAGGTAGGGGAGCCTGAGGTGATGACACTTCGAGAATTGGTTGTCATTATGGATATATTTGTGTGCTCCGTATTTAAAAGGCTTTAGATTTGTATCATCGCATGTACTGCCATCAATGGTCAGTTCAAGGATGAATATGCATGTATGAGGGCAGACATGAGCCCATATTCTCTTGAATCTCTTGGGCAGGTCATCTCCAATTATTCGGCGGCTATCTCTCGGATTTTTGTGAACGAGAAGGCCTCGTTGTAGGTTCTGTAAAACCGGACCACGTTGACCATGGAGACCTCGGACTCGAACGCTCAGTCTGCTTGATAGCACAAAGAATGTCGTGCCTGCCTACCTGCCGTGAACCTCGAGGTCGTGATCAGTTGAAGGTGCGGTGTGTTAGAATGTATGGAAGGAACCTGCCGTGCAACGACTTCCTCATGGCTCCCTCGCGGTCCACTGCGTCCGGAACATTGTACTCGCCTGCCGTACCCACCTACTGCCTCGCGCGTGCTCGCGGTGCTGCGAGTATGTGTGATTCCTCCTTCCATCCAATCAATTTTGCGCTTGCTCACGCACAGCAGGCAAGATGGATCTGTTTGCGAGCGTTGTCTTGGGACTCGATCCCAGATTTGAGGGCTGGGGGGAGCAGAACTCCCCACCCACACCACTACCACCCAACCTCATCCTCGCCGGGCAAAAAATATCAATAGGCTCGTCAAGATGGGTGCCGTTTTTGCCATCACATCACTCCTCCTCGTCTTCTCTCCCCTTGGGGTCCAGGGCCTTGGCTCCTTGGTTAAGGTCAGCAATGGGGACTACGTCGGTAAAGTCCTCGACTGCGGCGTTTCACAGTGGTTGGGAATCCGATACTCTGCTCCTCCTCTTGGTGAACTCCGGTTCCAACCCCCAGCCGACCCTCTTCCAGAGGCTGGCACCCAATCCGCCCTCGAGGTATGGACCTTTATTTAGCAGTTGCCTTCTGAACATTGATACTGACACCTCTATCTCATAGCATGGTTCAATCTGCCTCCCCACTGGTGTCCTCCCCAGCGAGAACAACAAGGCCAACTTCTCTGAGGACTGTCTCTTCCTTGATGTCTATGCTCCTAGCCGAGCCCACAAGGAGTCTAAGCTGCCGGTATTTGTCTACATCCAAGGTGGAGGCTTCAACTCCAATTCTCATCCACGCCTCAATGGCACCGGGTTAGTCAAAGCGAGCGACATGGGTATCGTCGTCGTTACTTTCAACTACCGAGTCGGCCCATGGGGATTCCTCGTGGACGGCGACAAGCTCATTCCAAACAATGGGTTGCGAGACCAACGTCAGGCCTTGAAGTGGTATGTCTGACGCTGCTGGTCCCTGAGCCACATGTTGGGCGCATGTACTGACCGTCGTCATTTATACAGGGTCAAGAAGAACATTGCCCAGTTCGGCGGCGATCCAAATCATGTCGTCCTCGGTGGTGCCTCGGCCGGTGCCTCGAGTATTGCCTGGCATCTCACTGCGTATGGTGGCTACGACCAAGGCCTGTTTCACGCCGCTGTCGGCGAGTCAGCTGCTTGGGGTCATGTTCTCACAGCTAAGCAAGCTCGTTACCAGTTCGATGGTCTTGTCGTCCGCATTGGCTGTGTCAGAAATAGCTCAGAGGCTACCCTCACCTGCCTACGAAAGAAGCCGTATGAAGATATCCAGATGCACGGTTTCGGAACACCATACCCCGGACAGTCACTTAGCCCCCTGTTCATGTGGGGGCCAGTCATTGACTACGACATGTTTTACTTCCCCCTCATCGAGTCCTTCAAGCAAGGGAAGTTCATCAAGGTCCCAGTCATATGGGGTGACGATACCAATGGCGGTAGCATCTTTACTTCTCCGTTCACATCCACAGTCGCCCACTCTAATCGTTGGATGAGGACACAATACCCCTTCCTAACACTCAGAAAACTTTGGTGGCTCAACAATGCGTGGAAAAACAGCATGAAGGAGCAAAGGAAATGTCCAGCCAGAGATTGTTGGAGAAAACAGCTCAGTCAAGTCTACGGTGATATGCGTTACATGTGCCCTAGCATCTACATGACCTCTGCCTTCCCAAACCATGGCTTCAACAACTCGTGGAATTATCGCTGGAATGTCGAGGATCCCGACCAGATCAAGGCAGGAGTCGGCGTTCCTCATGTCACGGAGATATCTGCATTGTTTGGACCAGAGTTTGTTCCAGCTCTGTACATTAGAGCACCGAGAACCTACAGAAAGGGTGAGATCAACGAGAACGCCGTTGATGTGCTACAGAGATATTGGATCAGCTTTATCAAAACATTTGACCCCAACCCAGAGCGAGCTGAAGGATCAGCGCAGTGGGAGAAATTTGACATGAAGAAGCTTAGTCGGTTGCGTTTTGACACGGGAGGAAAGACTGGGATGGAGTATGTGGGCGGGGAACTTGCGAGGAGATGTGCACTCTTGTTCAACAAGGTGTATCCAACAAAGGCTGGAACGGCGATGATAGAATCCTAAGAGGGAAAGGAACTGTATCTTTGTGTGCGGCGTATACCCTGTAATCCTATAACCCTAATGAGTAGTAAAAATTTGGACCATTTTGCTGTCTTCACCTTTCTGATGGGCAGAGAATACTTTGATATGCGCGCTCAGTCGATCTCTGCTAGGCCTCGCCCCTACATTCGCGGCAAATGTTAACCGATCGTGACAAGCATTTATTGGTGTTCTGGGCAAATCTTGATCGTGGGCCCTTGGCACGGACGTTTGTGCCAAAGATGACAAACGGAAGAGCTTCATCCGTAGTGAAAACCGCTGGGCATTTCCGGACCGTTGTCCCAATCACGACGACACAACGCAACACAAGCAGTTCTTTCGCACGCGTCATCCGCCATTCAATCAAGGCGGAAGAAAGCCCCAGAACTCCCTTGAATGGGAGGTGATTTATTCCCATTCCGGTATCCGGGTTCGCCTCTACCGCCCTCCGGGATGTCAGGGACCGCCTCAAGTTGCGTCTAACTTCGCACGATGCAACATCGTTCCACTAGACAAGGCGACTTCCCCGGAAATCATCATGCTTCAACGGCTGTCTCCCTGCTAAATCGAGGGGGACCGTGATGCCGAGATGGCGAGAGCCGCATCGCTTGCAATTCGACCTCCACTCCAACATGGGCGGTTGAGGAGCTAGAATGTCATGGGTCAAGAAGAAGGGAGGGAAGTATAAAGGTGCGAACATGTGCTCCGCGTTTGCCAGGGAGATGCTTCGTTGACCAACCTGTCTTGTTCTCAGGAAACTCCGCGACAAGATGAAGGCTTCCATCATTGCTAGTGCCGCGGCCGCTTTGGCAACTGGCGCCGTTGCCCAAGCCGGTGCCTGGGCTCAGTGTGGTGGTGTTAACTGGTCTGGCGCGACGACCTGTATCTCTGGACACGCGTGTGTCTTTGTCAACCAGTGGTACAGTCAGTGCCAGCCTGGGGCCGCTCCCCAGCCGACTACCCTCGCGACCTCGACTACCCGTGCTACGACGACCTCGGCCGCTGCAACCCCTACCCTGGCTCCGGGCAAGTTCAAGTGGTTTGGTTCCAACCAGGCCGGTGGCGAGTTCGGAGAGAAGACATACCCTGGTGTCTGGGGGACGCATTTCATCTTTCCAGATAACAATGCTATCAGGGCAAGTCTCTACATATTATTTGTGACAAAAAGTACTTGGGTTAACATAATACCTTCAAATAGACCCTGATCACTCAAGGTTACAACACCTTCCGCGTCGGCTTCGCCATGGAGCGCCTCGCCCAAAACGGCCTGACCAACTCGTTCGACGCCGGCTACCTCCGCAACTTCACCGAGTCCATCAACTCTATCACCAACGCCGGCGCCTGGGCTGTGCTCGACCCCCACAACTACGGTCGGTATTTCGGCAACATCATCACCAGCACGGCCGACTTCCAGACCTTTTGGAGAAACCTCGCTGCCCAGTTCGCCAGCAACCCCCGCGTCATTTTCGACACTAACAACGAGTACCACACCATGCCCCAGGATCTGGTCCTCCAGCTCAACCAGGCCGCCATCAACGGCATCCGCGCCGCGGGCGCGAGGGAGCAGTACATCTGGGTGGAGGGCAACAGCTGGTCGGGCGCCTGGACGTGGAACGTCACCAACACCAACTTGGCCGCGCTGACGGACCCGGAGAACAGAATTGTGTACCAAATGCATCAGTACCTTGACAGCGACGGGTCCGGAACGGCGCCGGCGTGCGTGAATGCGCAGATTGGTGCGCAGAGGGTGGTGGGCGCCACGGCTTGGCTCAGGGCAAACAACAAGAAGGGGATTCTGGGTGAGTTTGCCGGTGGGCCGAATGATGTCTGCAAGCAGGCTGTCAGGGGACTGCTGGATCACTTGAAGGCCAACAGTGATGTCTGGCAGGGGGCGCTGTGGTGGGCCGGGGGACCAT
The DNA here is from genome assembly GCA_033296915.1 of Triangularia setosa. Taxonomy (NCBI): domain Eukaryota; kingdom Fungi; phylum Ascomycota; class Sordariomycetes; order Sordariales; family Podosporaceae; genus Triangularia; species Triangularia setosa. Next base: position 3,953 of record MU866501.1, on the reverse strand, counting down.
GGTGGGGGGATTATATGTTTAGCTTTGAGCCGCCTTCGGGGACGGGGTATGTAAATTATAATAGTATTTTGAAGGAATACATCTAGGGTGTAGGAGGTGGTAGGGGATATAGAGAGGTAGGCGGACTGGATGAGCTGTCGTTTGGATTGGGTGTATATATTTCTTGGCGCTGAAGATTCAAGTACATACATACCTACATACGTATTTTCTGATCAATCTCGTTTGAAATGTTGTGTTTTTGTTTCGCGGTGGCTTAACGTATTTGAACTAGGAGGTAACAGGACCTGTTATTGTTGAGGTTGCTCCCAATGATGCCCACCAGAGAGTGCTAGACCCCCAGTGCCTTGAAATCAGCAAATTGTTTTCCGCCCCTTGGCATAGGTAATTTCCAATAACCTAGGTACATCTAGGGGTGCCTCTGCATATTCACTCTGGTTGTCTTTGTTATGATCAGCTTCCGGATGTGGCTTGCTGTGCATGGAGGCATTGTGTTGCGCTCTCCTGCTGCTGTTCTTTGTTCAGCCCGCAGTAAATAATTCATGTTTGTTGAGATTGATGACTACCTAGGTGCCAAGCCGAACTCAAAAGCGCTCTGCAATTTCCGCCTACAGTCATGCTGAAGAATCCATCAAAACGCTAAACATCTTCCACCACACATATCCAAAGTCCCAGTCGATAACCTGCGACAAAAATGATGCTGCAGGTGAGCAAGGAACCCGGTGGGCGGCCATTGTTTCTCGTTGACCGCGGGTACAAGTACTGTGACCTTGACTGCATGAAAAAGTTGAAAGATGGCGGCAGCGCAACGCAGCTTTCATGGTATATTACCGCGTCGGGGAACAACACATGTTTGAAGATGAGTGTAACATACCCAAGACGTGGGAGGGCTTCAACCTTCCGCTGGCTGGCAAGGCTCCCGGCCACGCAAAAAACTCATACAAAAACCACATTCCCAAGTTTAAACTCTTCCCAAACTGAAAAAGGATGCGCACTACGATCCCGCAAATCCTTATGACGATATTCAAGCGGCGCTGGACGACATTCCCCTGCGTATCGACACGAAGCAGATGCAGGTCGGATACAAAAAACTGCTTGGCTTTGGTGGGCTAGGGTCAGCCGCAATGTACATTCTCCAGGACCTAAAGGGACGGACGAGGGATGTGGACATCAAGTACAGCATAAAGGTGGGCTTGGGAGGCGAGTTCAGTCGAGAGAGAAGGGTGCATAGATATCTGGCGCGCGAGGGACATATCACTCAGAGAGACTGGTTAGACAAACTGGAAAAGAAAAAGAAGGCGACGAGCCTAGGCCCCTCAGCAGGCCCTTATAATCCGCTGGCGCAAGCACAGTAACACCCTGGACCGCCTGGAGCACTGCCACAAGTGTCGGTGCTAGACCTATTGGCTGCTGAGAGGTTGCAAAGACGAAAGCAATCATATATGGAGCAGAGAACGCAACAGTTGAAGCGGGATGCAGAAATATAGGCCAAGAGTGAGACGCAGTTTCGATCTGAGCAAACAGGACAATCTGTTGGAGGTCTCGTATCGAAACAAACAGGGAGTCTTGTGTCAAAACAGACTGGGAGGCTGGTGCGAGGTCCTTAAACAGCCGCCTCCGGAGGATGACCCGGATGACAGCACCGATACTGATGATGATACTGGGGCGGTTAGCTTCCCTGTAAAGCCCTTCAAATATTGGGATGTCCCTGCCGATCGAGTAACTCACAGGAGCCATATTGCAAAATTGGATGACTACCAGCAAACTCTCATCCTTGAAGTGCTACGACGGGGCACTCCCGAGAGCCGGATTTGTCGGATGTGTCTGAGCGGACAGCCCTTTCCAAACAAGGTTTTATGGATGGTATTCGACTGCTTCTTCAAAGCGGTTCTCGTCATGGCCTATCCCATCGAGACAAGGGAAGGTTTTTCATCAAGGAAGTTATTCCCCCGAGCGGGGAGTAGATGAGCCCGGACTTGACACATTTTGCCGTGGATCCGTCAAATGTGTTGGTTGGCGAGTTCTGCAACAACGACTCGGATATTATGCACACCTTGATGCCCATTCTCAAACTCGCAGACCTTGGAATTGCAATGTTCATGCGAAACGCAAAGGCAAATGAGCCATTCGAGATGTACTCTATTCGAGCAAATGGCAAGGACTACTCATGATTCCTGTATCCCGAACAGTTCATCGATGAATGGGACTACCTGGACGCGTATCCTCCGTCTGAAGAAACCAATCCTGACAAAAGATTTGTGATTGTGTGCCAGTTTTCGTACCGGAGCCACATCTACCAAATTGATCTAATCGTGTGGAACATGATAATACTCCGCAAACATCCTCTTTATTCCGTCCTCATTGTGCCCGTGGCGAACCCGGCACCCGTTCCAACAGCACCTCCACCACCGGCATCTCAGCAGCCACCACCTCAGCAACCAGTACATCAGCCGCCACCTCAGCCACCACCGCAATCACCACCTCAACCACCACCACCTCAACCACCACCACCTCAACCAGCAGCGGTATTACCACCCCCAGTAATTCTCCCCCCACCACCCTATGCACCTCCTCCAGAGCGCCGGCCGGGCCCGCGTGCCAGCGACGATGAGGGTAGTTAGGAAGACAACGCCCAGCTCCCGGTTGGCGCCTTCCCCTCCTGTACCACCCACACCTACACGAGCACCTTCTGAACAATTACAGCTGGTAGTCCCTTTCGAGCAAGCACTCCTTTTCTCTGACCCGGACAGCTTAAACGGGCTGAGGACAATGATGTCGAGGATGAGGATGGAGAGCAGCGGGAAAAGGTGGACGAGGCTGCGCAGGATTGGTTCCGGGACCGGCCTGCGAGGCGACTGGCGGTGCAGGTTCGGTTTCGGGGGAGGGGGGAAGGGGATGGGGAGGGTGAGTGAAGTGGTAGTAGTGGTAGCAGTGGTGGGCTGTTGGTGGTGGTGGTGGTGGTGGTGGTGGTGGTGCCCGTCCGCGACGCCCGAAGGTGGTAGTGAGGATAAGGAGGAGGCGGTCTGGCGGGGATGCGGCTGGTAATGGTAGTGGTAGCAGTGGGGGTGCTGGTCCGAGTGGGTAGGTGGTTAGGCGGATGGGGCGTATGATTCCGAGATAGATATTGGTAGGCAGGGAAGAGATGGAGGAATATAGGATACGGAGTTTGTGTGTAGCGTATTTCCTTTGTTGCTGCTTTTTTGAAGATAAAAAATAAGAGGAGCTGTCATATGAGTGACTGCAAGTCTTGGCGTGCAAAGGGGAGTGCCAACAAATCAAGGGCTAGAAAGGAGCAGGCTGGCGACGCCAACTCTACACCGGCTCTGCGCTGACCACGCTGATGATGTTGCTGCACAACGGAGAAAGAAAACGAGATGAAAAGGAAACAAAATTAGAGTTATTGGTATCCAAATCCATCTATCTTCAGTTGCAGTAAGTTATGTCCATCCAAGATTAGGTAACGTGGTTTATAAGCAAAAGCGCCACGCAATTGATCCACACGCAATATCTCCCTTCTTCATCCTCAGTCTCTACAACCGAACATGCCTCAAAAAACGATGAAAGCAGCATAATCTTGGCTCTCAAAGCGATGCAGAATGACCCGAAACTAAGCCTGAGAGCTGCAGCAAAGATCTATTCTGTCGATCATCAGAAGCTGGGTCGCCGCAAGCAGGGTCAGCCATCACGACGCGATATTTCAGCCAACTCGCGGAAACTGACTACTCTAGAATATTCTGTTATTATTCAATATATTATCGACCTAGATTCGAAAAGACTTTCTCCTCGCTTGTCTGATGTGGAAGATATGGGTAACTGTGATTGTGGGCATCAATGCGACTGGCTCGGCGATCCCACCATTCCCCATTGTCAAGGGGAAATATCACCTCTCCTCTTGGTACGAGAACAGCTCATTTCCCAAAGATTGGGTTATTGCGACATCTGAAAATGGGTGGACT
>MU866500.1:0-21953 GCA_033296915.1 Triangularia setosa | reverse complement strand
TGGGTGTATTCAGCTGATTGGTTGAAAACGCGTCAATTGTTGTGCCCCACAGGTACCTGACATGGGGGTTTTCTTTATGCACGCGACCATAGTACTACGAGGTGTGTCCTCTCTTCTCTGATGGTCATACAACGTCTATGCTTTCTGAGACTACAAAAATACTTATTTGTCATTCTTTTCCACTCCGCTTCTTGGAGTGGAACCTCAACGGTGTACTGCGGACACTCGGCTTCATGGTAGGAGTTACCGGTGGATTGCGCCGGAGGCCGAGTGCAAACTTTCTCCTTCTGGAAGCCAGCTGCAATTTGATTGGCCAGTCATACTCAACGCTCCAGGCCTCTTCTTGGGAGCACCGAGCTTACTAATTCCTCGGAAGCGGGCTTCCCAACGACCGAAGCATTGCGTCCGGTATTTGAAAGGCTCGAACGGTACCTATCAACATGTGCCTGACGAGTCTCCTGTCATTTGGAACACTAGTCGAGATCCTGGGTTTTGCTTATCTAGAACAGACATCAAAGCTCATCCAACCCCACATGATATTTATAGACAAAGACGCTGTTATCGATCATACCCGTAGGTGATGTTTGTCCAAAACGAAACCACTGGTTATTTTACAAGCCCTGATTCACATTCCGTAACATAACCGTAAGATATACTGTAGTTATACCAACACCGTGTGCTCTTTGAGCCAATATCTCAAAAAAAGCGGAGTCTTAAGAGGAAGCAAGTTCGTCGGAATCAACGGAGGAAGCCACTGGGAACTTCAGAAACATATTTCTGTACTACACCAACCCGATTTGCCCGATTCTGATCCTCCGCCAGCTCATAATACCATGTAGTTGGATTTCTCTCACCTGTGCAACGGTGCTGATGCTGCGAGACGTCGCTCATCTTGGTCCAGCCGCCGTCAGAACGGGATCTCGAGGTTGTGTCAGCGTTGGTGCCACCTCGAGCGTGGGATAGAGTGTTGTACATACTGAGGGGTAAGTGATTTGTTCTCTCATCCTTTCAATACCTGCTATTGTAGTTATCGCAGCGGGCTAGGACATCACAACAACACCATGAAAAAAGACATGATCAGGCTCGAGACATAATATTCAAAACTGGCCCTCTTGAGAGTTGTAGCGCAAATTCGATGTCGGACAGAAGACGCAATGATTCGATCTCGACCGTCCCCAGACCCCTGGCCTGGGGCCGGCCAACCAATCCTGTGCCTCGGGGACGTTGCACTCGGCGCCACAGAGCGTCAGATGGTCCGTGCTGGCGGCTCCATCCCTTGCCAGCCCATGTCTCCCGACGCCATCTGAAACGGCTTCTGTCAGGGACCGAAAATCTCCTACGACACTGGACAGCGTCTGCGCAAACCCTCATATGGGCTGAAGCAGGCAGTTGACTCGCTGTGGTGGAGCAGAATCAGCTGTTTCTTGTCACAGTCAAGCCCATTTCTCTTGGTGCATTGGCGCCAGGGCTGGTTGTTTGAAGCACAATCTGGCATTGTGGTAGGCTAAGCTGTCTCAGTTGTGCTCCCCTTGGGTCAACTCCTCCACTCTGCCAAGGGCCCTTCTCACCATCTCCCTCTCCTTTTGCAACCTCTCTCTTTTCTGTTTCCCATCTTCCTTTGGGGAAAGGGTATCCTATCTAATTTTTCGTTGTCGTTTGTTAGTTGAGGCTAGAACCTCACAGTCTCTCATTTTTTTCTTGTTGTTTGTGCGTCTTGTCATTCCCTTCGGGTTCGCTCGTATACGTTCTGACATCAATTCTTACGCCGAGAGTCGAACCCCAGAAAGCTCGATCTCTCGATGCCGTGACACGAACCATCGACAATTCACCATTCAACCTTCGATTCAATCCGTTATTTTAATCAACATTTTTTGGGTGCTGGGATTTGCAGGTCGATCTCGCCCTAATACGCTCATTGCAAATATTTGAAAACCACGTACATACATATCAAGGACGAGAAAGTGAAAGGGACGCCGGCCGTCAGTTATATATCGAAAATCAAAGGAGGGACCGACGAGAAGGAATCGAACACCCGAATCAGTTCTCCCGTAAAATAGGTTGCTCGTGAGCAACCAGACACAAAACAACAAGATGGTGAACAAAGTACAAGCAGCCTATGTCGTAACAGACGGGCTCTTCCTACTAATGGGCGTCTTCATCATCGGCTTCTCAATCATCGTCGGGAACATCAGGGACGAGATTCCAGAAAACGGGAGGCAGGCGGCCAGAAACTTGTTGTATCAACGGTTTCCCCTCACAGCCGGCATTGCCAATGCTGTGTTCATCTTCCTCACATTTATTGTCACCCTCCCAGGGTTGGCGACACAGTCTCGCGGGTGGCTCAAGCTGGGCGCTTACATGACGACGTTTTGCGGGCTATTCAGCATGATTTTGGGCTTGTTCCTATGGATCTTGACACTGAAGACGAGGGAGGATTTTGCGCCGCTTTATTGGGCACAGCCGGCGAATGTCCAGCAGCTTATGCAGGCGGAGGTATGTTTTTCTTCAGCCCAATAATGTGATGTTGACGGGCCTTACTAACATTGGAATAGTTCAACTGCTGCGGCTATTTCAACAGCACCTCCCCCGCCTTCGTCACAGACGCGACCTGCTCCAGCCCAGCAGCCGCGGCCCTCATGCGCGGCTGTGCCACACCAATTACCTCCTTCGCCAACATCTTCCTTGACAACATCTTCACAGCTATGTTTGGCATGGTCGGTATCGACTTTGTGTTCGTCGTTGCAACTGCTTGCCTGCTCAAGGACCGCAAGGAGAGAGAGAGGTTCAGGCATATTGATGAGAAGAGCGGGTATGGGAGGATTTAAGCTACTTTTTCGGTCAAGGGGTGCTGAGCCGCCTGGGCCACAATTCGCCAGGGTTGCGATGACGGTAAAAGTGAGAAGGAGAGGAACCGCTTCTGGGATTGCGGCTGGCGAAGAAAAGGGGCGGGGAGAGAGCGGTGCTTTACTCTGTACGTGGAGGCAGGCATGTGGCGAGCAGCGGCTTTTGCACATCACATCATTCATTGTTTGGCAGTATCTTTCTGGCAGCAAAGTCTTATTTTCTTACTAGCTTTTTGTTACATATCATATGCCTTCGTCTCTTTCTCATTTCAGTTCTGAGTTTGGTTCAAGATTCCCCTCTATCGTTTGTAAATGGTGCCTAGATGATGGGTGGATGTTGCGCAGGTAGCTAGCTGTCTGTAGTGTGTATATAATTTACATTCTGCCTTAACTCATCAAGAGCGGTCTCCTCGAGCTACCCAGACCAAGTTGAGATGGACATAAGCTATTATTCAATATGTCCAACTGAGAACCTGATATTCATCAAGAAACCGAGCTTGTTCGCTCAGCTTTGGTGTGAGATCTCATCACAACTTCACCCAAGCGATTTTTCTCATAGAGATATGTCACCCATTCCTTGAGACTTGATCTCACTGCAAGACCGCGAAGACACTATCACGTACATCCTCCTATGGTGCTCCCGTCAGGCCACAACCTCGGCTACATCATACTTCATCAACGCTCCCGATGAAAACAATCATCTCTTTGTTTGCAGCTTCAGCTTAGTCCCCTCGCTTCGCATCCCTCACCCCACCTGGTACAGGTGCGGTCATCTTGTTTTTTTCTTCGTGCCAAAAAGTATTCCTTAAATACCTAATCTAATGTATACCCCTTATCCTGTCTAATATCACCCACTTCCTCCCACCCAGCACTTCCTCCCACCCAACACTTCTATACCACAAGCCACACTGATTCTCAACTCAGAGCAAATCTAACCGCGTTTCAAACTCTCAACTGAAAAGGGGTTCAAGAGCAAGGTCAAAAGTGATACTGTGACTCAAAGAGAAACGAGGTAAAAATAGAGGAGAACAATTAAAGACAAAAAATTAAAAAATTAAAAATGGCTTTCGTGGATTTGAAAGGTGGTATGTCGCGAGAATGATGAAGCTGAAAACATAAACGGAAGAAGGTATAGGGTAACCCGTACAAGTGCTTAATTATTTCTCCATCTTCCTTCCTTCTTCTTCTTTTTTCTTTCTTTTCTTTCTATATCCGTTCGGTTGCTCGTTTGACTCAGTTATCCCCTTCAAAAACTATGTATGTACGTGTCCATCAGGTAAATCTTCATACCTAAACCCGAAATCCTTTTTTTAAAAGACCAGAAGACGATGAAATGCTTCTAAAAAAGAAAATGGGTATCTACTGCTAGTTGAGTTAGAAAAAGAGGTAGGCGATGGCTGCATCTGTCTAAGGGAGAGAGGTCTTGTAAAGGTAAGTGCTGGTAGATAGGAAAGAAGCTGATAGATGCTAGAATGTTAAAAGTGTAGGCTGAACAAGAGGGGGCGCCTGTCAGCCAATACCGATAGGTGCTGTTTGGTCTCTCCTATTTCGAATGGAAACCTTGTACAAGAAAGGGTTGAAGCAAACTTTATGCAAGTTCTAGCAACTTCTTGAGACCCAACCCCCTTCCCAAGGCCTCTGGTGCAATGTTCTCAGGCCGGCTTTACTATGTAACCATCCCTGATTCCTTTGGCTGATTTGGTGACCCCCTCAGGCTTCGATCGACAATCTCCCTTTGAAGCACAGAACATGATCCTTGTATTATCAGCAGAAACGATCATCAACAACAATGGATCGCCCATCAGATCAGATAGCTCAGAATAACGCATTTGGGATATACAACTGATATTTAAAAACTAAGTCAACCCAGACCATTATGTCAACGCCGACCATTAGGTAATGCTTACCTCTACACAGGCGGCGGCGGTGGTGGTGGATCATCCCGATTATCCTCAGGCCCCCTCGTCCTCGACCTGGACCTACTCCTCCTGGATCTTGGATCCCGAGAAACATTATCCTCGTCTCTATACACTCCCACAGAGTCGTCCCTATATGACTCCCATACCCCTCCTCCCCAACTCTGCGAATCCTCCGTCGTCGGTAAAATCGGCGTACTACTGGCAGACCTACTCCCACTCCCTTTCCACCACCTCATCTTCCACAAACTCCCCACCGCATCCTGTAGCCCACCCCCCGACGTCTTTCTCGAAGAGTTCCTCCTCGCCGTGAACCCCGGAAACCCAGTCGACTTCCTCCTCCGCCTAAAGTCCCTCCTTGGTGAGGCTGACGAGGATAATAGGGGCTCCGTGTCTGCCGGTGCATCACCAAGTATAGGGAAATCAGTCACGCCCCTCCTCATCGCTTGGCGGGCAGCGATCGTCTCCCGAGCCGGTAGAGTAGTTGACCGCCGTCTGTTTAAAGCTGGAGATAAGGGCTCTGGTGATTCTCTGTCTTCGAGCTCGTCCCAGATTTCTGCCCGTTCTGCCCAGCGGTTCGATACTGTTCTCGTCGAGCGTGCCATTGATCTCTGTCGTTTCGGTTGCACCAAGGGTGACGTGGGTTGTTGTTGTTGTTGTTGTTGTTGTTGTTGTTGTTGTTGTTGTTGTTGTTGTTCGGTAGAGGTTTTTAGGGGAGTACGAGCCGGCTTGAATGTTTGGTAGCTGCTATAGTGTGATGGCGGCAGTGGCCGGGCTTCCTCCTCATCGCCAAGAGCAGAATGAAGCAGAAGTTCTTCCTCCTCTTCCTCGCCGTCTGTATCCTCCACGAGGCCGAGACCAGGTGCGAGTGAAGACTGACCAACGCCAGGGGTATGTTGCTCGTCGCTGAGTCGCCATGACAGCGCGAGAACGCCAGACAATAAAATGATCGTTCCAAGAGCAATAAGACACGCGCGAAGCGGGTCAATTAAATCGGTCTGGCGGAAGTAGATTAAGCCGTCGAGAATCGCGATAATGTTATAAACGCAGAAAATCAGCGGGTAAAGCACCGATGTCGAGACTAGCTTAAGCCCCCGATGAAGGTAATAGAGTTGGCTCAGCGCTAGGGTGACGAGACCTAGCACCAGCATCCATGATTGCCAGTGGACAAACTGGTTGTCACCGTCGACGATCGTCCTGATAATAAGCTCCACGGCAGACTTGGCCACTAGGAGCGAATGGGCAGATAGTATGCCACTTATGCATCCATACGCAAAACCCCTTGCCAGTCGAAATCGTGTGTCCTGCATCCAGGTCGTCAAATGACTGATAACCTCGGTAGCTACCGCAATGGCAATCACTATCACCGCCTGGAACGACATCCAAATGACAAACGGCCGCCTCCCGAGCAAATCCAGCAATTCCGTAAGCGTGTGTGTCGGCGAGGGAATCGCTCCAAAGATGGCGATCAAGATTGCACCGCTGCAGACCAATAACGTGCCCCATAATGACCACCTCGTAAACGGTTCTCCGAGTATCAAGGTGGCGCAGACCGAATTGAACACCAACCCAGAAGCTTGCAGTGTTGATAATACCGGCAGCGGAAGCATTGATATCTGTATCGAACTTCCCAGCACGTTGGAAATGATAAACATTCCCATCCCCAGTTGCCACCTCCTTCTCCTGTAAGGTGGGCGCCTCACATCATAAGGACCCTTTTCGTCTTCGAGTATATGCGACTTTCGTTGGAGTGTGAGACCTAAGCTCTGAACACTTGTTGATAAAAGACCGACAATAATGCCGAGCTGCAGTTATTGAAAAGTTGTCAGCGACTGCCTTGCTGCCAGCGGTGGTTCCTATCAGGCCAGAGGATAACTTACGGCAATGCTCCCGCCAGGAGACAAACCGCCTATAAGCCCCATTGTGCCAGTAGACGACCGGTCATCTGGCGGTTCTCGAGGGCAAGAAAGCGATGTCCTATTGTATTCGCATGGGCAATTGTCGGGGTATAGAAATGTTGGGATAGGCCAAAAAAAAGGTGATTAGGATTCGGATGGAGCTAGTCGTAAATCGTGGCTAAACTGAAAAAAAGGGAAATGAAGAAACGAGGTGCCAAAAGCTTGTTATTCGAAGAATGTATACGAGTGTAGCTCGGAAAAGGTGGTCGGCGTGGAAACGTTCTGAATCGTGGGCCGGCGCTTCGTCAACCGTTTGCGTTGGGGAAGGTAAAGATGCTGTGTCTGACCGCTGCCGGGAAACGTCACTCAATGACGCCACTAGTTCCCGGGCACTTGATTAGGAGGGAAGCAATGTGATTTTTGTTGTTGTGGGTGGTTTGTAGACAGGCGTACGAGTGTTTCTCGTGTCGTTTCCTCGAATTCACAATGGGCGGCCGGTTTACGGTGGCAGAGGCTCATGGGGGACTGCGATCGCAAGGCACGGTCTAGGCCTGGGGAAGAGAGGCCACTAAAAAGGCCCGGCGCTGCTCCTGGTTGCGGTATGAGAGCTGTGAGACACTCTTGCAGACCACAGGGCCACCACGGTCGGGCTCAGCACGTTGTTTGCCGGGAACAGTCAGAGATTTGGTTAGCAAAAGCGGCGCATTACGGATCTGGAGACACTCTGGACACGAGATGGGTGGGAATGCAGCGGTTTGCAGACGAAACACTGGCCTTTCTCCCCATCACCCCCACCGTGAGGACCTTTGGGGACAGGGACAGGCCAAGACCCAGCTCAGCTGGGGCTGTCAGTGAATGCTGCATCACCAGACTGACCTGGCACAACTGGGCACCAGCCACAGATGCCAACACATACCAACATCAGGTGGCACTGTGGCTTTCATCTCAACTGTGGCTTGACTTTCTGCTCCTTATCTTATCAGTTCGAGGTGGGGGATGCACGCGTGGCTGGGCTACTCGAGCAGACCCACCAATGCAAGCTCCTTGACCGGGGGGCGGTTGCTTGTCAGCAGCTGTTGGTTCCAATGACATCGCAAGAGGAGCCAAAGCTGCGCGGCACCGCAACCTCCTATTGACTTTTCAATTGGCAATACAACTGCCTAGAGACATACAGCTACATTTCCCTGGGAAGGCTATCATATCATCATAACCCTCCCCGCGCAAGCCTATCTAGACCATTTACAACCGTGGCCAGGCAGAGAACATCGCACTCTCTTAACGGTCCCCCCTCTTGTCCTTGCCGGACCTGTACCACATAGTTCCCTAGGAGCCCCATTCACAAAATCGCCCATCATGTCAAGTATCCACGCCTTGTCCGACGATCAGGTATGTCTCCTGACCCTACAATCGTCAAGATCATTTCAATCCTGATCCAGCATCACCAACGGGCTGCAATGGTGTCAGCACCAAGTGGAGAGGGAGATAACTAACCAACTTCCCTCCCCAACCCAACAGGTCGGACAAGAACTCCGCAAAATGACCGCCTTCATCAAGCAAGAAGCCGAAGAAAAAGCCCGCGAAATTGAGATCAAAGCCAACGAGGAGTTCTCCATGGAGAAGGGCAAGCTCGTCCTCCAGGAGACGGACGCCATCGACGCCGCCTACGCTAAAAAGTTCAAGCAGGCCACCATGTCCCAGCAAATCACCCGCTCCACAGTCGCCAATAAGACTCGCCTCCGCGTTTTGGGGGCTCGCCAGGAGCTCCTCGACGACATCTTCCAAGCTGCCGAGAAGAGGCTTAGCGAGGGGACCGAGGATAGGGCAAAGTATGAAGGCATCCTCAAGGATTTGATCCTGGAGGGGTTTTATGCGATGAATGAGCCCGAGTTGCAGATTAGGGCGAGGAAGGCGGATTACGAGGTGGTGAAGGGGGCGATTGAGAAGGCGGAGGAAGAGTACAAGGAGAAGACAGGGAGGGAGGTCAAGGCGACGATTGATGAGGAGAATGAGGTTGCTGAGGGGAGGTGAGCCATCCATTTTTTGTCCTGTTTTTGAACACAGGAATGCATGCTAACATGTGCATCTGACAGCGCTGGCGGTGTGGTTATCGTTGGTGGCAACGGCAAGATCGACATTGACAACACTCTGGAGGCTAGGCTGGATCTACTCAAAGAGAGCGCCCTTCCCGCCATGCGCAAGGCTCTTTTTGGCGAGAACCCCAACCGCAAGTTCTTTGACTAAGCTTCCTATTTCTATTTCTGTTTCATTGGATGGGGGAACGGGTCATGACTGAGTAGTAGACACGGAGGTGGCGGATAAAGTGTATTGTTCTATGAATTCAACGTGTGGGTGTTGTTGAGCAAGCCAAATAGCATGGCGTGCGCGGGTATCAAGAGTTTGTATGTTTATATTACAGTGGACGTTTTTTCCACCAACCGAAGGAGGAGCAAAGCAATTCAAATACCATGCATCAATACCTACTTTGCTGAGCCTTCCCTAACCTGGACCTGTAGTGACCCTCCTCTAGGGGGTCTGTGGCTCAGTCTTCGTCTTCTTCAGTATCCACCCACTCAATGAAGTTTGCTTCATCACCGGCTTCTCATCATCCTCATCATCTTCCCCAATCCTGAAAATATGATTTACCGGCTTCACCCTCGTCCTCACTACCCTCAATAGTTTCGCCTCAAAGTCCTTCAGCTGAACCTTCGCCTCCCATTTCGACGAGTCGGGAGCTCCGTTGTCTGTGATCTGGGACCACATGTTTCTCAAGTGGTTGGCCAGCTTGTCCACCTCGATATTAAACTGCTTGTGGGCCTCGTTGTTCCCTGGGCCTTCTTGCGGCGGGATGCCATCACCCACCGCTACACTGAGCATTTCCGACATGGCGCGGAGATCGTAAAAATCAGTGCTGTGGCGGTCGATGAGGAACTGCTCCGAGTGCTCCAGGTGGTCGAGGACGGATTGGATGGAGAAGGTGTCTTCCGGGCGGAAGCGGGCGCGCTGGGGCTCGTTGAAGATGAAGGTCAGGGCGAGGCGGCGGCGGAGTTCGATGAGGCCCGGGTCAAGGAATGGGAGGGAGGTGATGGCGAGGGAGCGAAGGACTGGTGAGGGGGTGTGGGTGTAGAGAGAATCGGCTACGTCACCGCACTATAAGGGGGGAGGGTTAGTGGTGATTGAAAGAAGGGGGGGGGGGGGGGAGTGGAAAAGGGCTTACAAAGTTGTTCCAAGCCGCCCAAGGAACGGCTTGGACGATGCGGGGAAGGCAGTCTTGAAAATCCTTTGCCACCCCTGGGTCGTCCCGGACGATGTTGTCCATGCCTAGGCGGAGGAGGATAGCCATAGCTTGAGTGAGAGAGGGCACTGAGAGGCCTGGGGCGGTTTCAGCCAGTATGCGGAGGACGGTTCGTAAGGGTGCCCAGTCTTGCCCGGAATAGGGGTTGATTCTTGTCCAGCTCTCTTTGTTTTGTTCAGAAACTGGCGCGAGTGCGTCCTTGGAGGCTCCGAGCTCTTGAAACATCTGGACGATGAGGTCAGGATCCATGACCCGCCCTGCTTGCTCTGGACAGACTCCAAGGAGCCTGAGGTATTCCTCACGAAGCTTTCTAGACTTCTCGTGAAGGGTCTCGTCGAGAACCCAGAGAAAGATATCATCTGGTAGATCCCCTTTCTTGTTTTGGATGTAGTAAGGCAGCCCGTCTTCAAATAGCTCCCGTCTGCCTTGGTCTGGGGCTAGAAACGCCCACGCTCCCTTGGCACTAGCCTCTGGGAATACAGCCCGCGCTGTGATGGAAGCACCGTCATCAACCCGAGTCTCTTCTTCAAAAAAATACCACTGGGGCCTCTCCTCTCCGGTCTCGGTTCTCTGAGCAGCAAGAAGCGTTCTCCTCCGCTTGGCCTCATCACCACTGCTGTCTACATCAGAAAGCACATCCGCCATGGCATCACGCAGGCTGACATTTGCTCGGGCACTGAACGAAGATTTGTTTCTTCTTGTCGGTGAAGCTTGGGCCATGAGAGCAGCAAGCCGCTGCTCACTCTCACCTACTCTCTGGTCCGTCTCGGCATGTTGAAGCAAGGCCTCGATATCATATTTGTGCTTTGTGTTGATGGTGAGTGGTGACGAGTAGACCTCTACCGCCGTCCTCTTTGCCCTAGGAGTAGCGAGCAAGGCAGAAACAGGCACCGGAGCGGGAGTGGGAAGTGAAGTGAACAGATCTGGAAACTCATCGTCATCTTCGTCATCCGAGTCATCGTCTTCGTCATCTGAGCCCTTGATAACTTCATTTCTGTCTCTCACTTTCTTGACTGGTGGTGGCGACGATGAGATCGAGCGAAGTGCTGACGGGGGTGGTAGTAATGACGAAGAGAGCAAGCGTAGGGCTGAAGGGGGTGTTGGTGGGGGCGGGGATGGGGATGGGGACCGTGATGATGGTGCTGCTGGTGTCTCGGTTTGGCGCTGGTGGGGAGGACTCGATAAAGTCTTCACTTTTGGCTTAAAGAAGCTTGTGATATGAGCATTTTTCGACATGATAAAGTGTGAGGTCGCTCTTTTTTCTGATTGGCCGAGTCCTTTTCAAGTCGTCAAGATATTGGAAAATGCCAACTCGTTGGAAGAATGCCTTGGCGAGGCGCGTTAAGAAAACGCGTTTACAGCATATTTCGCCCCTTCCACTTAAACTTTGCGTGAGCCCCTTCCAGGTTAGTCCGTGCACTCTGGGAAAGCAGGAATGAAAGATATTGAGACCCCGATATGCGCATACCGTACCCAAATCCAACCGTCTCACCGTTCGAGAGGAGGGCACTCAAAACTGCGAGAAATACGAAGGGCTGAATCTCAAACACATTGCCTCAAAGACACTCTATGGCCAAGTCATTTGATTGGCTGAATGTAAAGTGAGAACTACCTTCCGCAAGATGAGTTTGAAAGACTGCCGCCAGTTGGCACGGAGTATCTTTGGGAATGTCTGCCTTTTCGGACTTTCACCGTGTGCGGGGATAGAAAGGGGGCTGGGCCGCCATTTGGCATAATGCCAGCCCCTCGGTTAACTCCGTATATGACTATATGTACATACTTTAGAAACCGAGTCTTGAAACAATGGGATTGTCTCTTCTAAAATACCGTCCCAACCTTTTGCGAATGCAATTGAGTAAACCTCGCCATCCAGGTAAAGACCCTTATCGATCCACATTTAAGGCAGTCAAGTGGGTGGGAGGTTGCGGAAGGCCACGCATAAGTTTCGGTATTGACTTCCTGGGTTGCAATGAAACCCGATCCAGAGATCATCGACAGCGGAACCCTGAGTTGTCCAATCAACTGTTTTGACTGAATATTTTGGGAGCGGCAGTAAAAGATTCCACCTCTGGGGCACAGTTTGAAAGGAGCTGATGTCTCACCAATCCAGTCCCATCATGATGACATCGTCAGGGGCTAGTGATACAATGCACTACTTTTTTTCCTCACTCGCGACGACATCTCGAGCTGACAATTCCCCATGGGAAGTGGCCGAGGGTAGGGTAACAGTGCCGAGCATGCCATCAGATGGTGACCTATCTGATGGGAGAGGTGAGTGAGTGACTATTTAAGTATTCCAGGTGGGCGTGGCGGGGTTGAAGAAATCCTCCATGTGCCATACATGTACGCAGGCAGCGTGGCGCTGACAGTCCAGTCTGATACCCGGTTTCGGACCGTATGATTACCTGAAGCAGACACTGTTCGGTGTATTAACCAATATTAACCAAGACTGCAAGAATATCTGCGCTCTTGGTGTTCGATGTTTTCCCCCAAAACCCGATTTACAAGTCCGGGGCCAAGCCGTTGAATAGCAAAGTTGTGGATAAAAACCGCCAGGCGAGTTGTGCACGCCTTCTTGGCTAGCCGGGTGTATGTAGCGTCTTTTTTTATGCTTTCGATGCTTCCAAATCGCCCACTGGTTAATCCCGTCTTCGCCGATCTAAGTTGCAACGATGTCGGCACCCCGGGCTAAAGCCAAACTCCGAGATGGCATACTGTGCGGAGACCGAAACAAGCAGGCCCAGTAGTCTGGACACAAGCTCGAGATAGTTGTAGAAATAAGAAAGGAAAAGGCTGAGGAAAAGACAGGATGTGTATATCTGGATCCGATGCTGGAATGCCCATGGCCGTGTGGCTTCTGCTCGTCGGACGCGGACACGCTTTTCGTGTATTTCTAAATGTCTGAAGCGCTTATACGGTCAATGTCTTGCAGAGGATCGTCGACCGCTTCGACGCCCCAAATTGGAAGTTTCCTATGAGTCTCCGCTGCCCCACCTTGCATTTACTAATCCACATGGACGTTGCAGCACATGGAAGGCTGTGTTCACTGCCGAGCCCTTGTGCGAGATGTTGGTGATGGTTCATTATGATTTTCTGTCTCCTGTCTCCGGTCGAGGGAGGCGCGTGTGGAGATTCAAATCTGATGAATATTTGACAGTGATGTACATAGTAGCACAGATATATGTACCCCGTAAATTCATGCCGACAAAGAGTCCTCCAAAAGTCCCTCGAGATGAAATCATAGGGACCGCCCCTTCGGACTGGCAGCTACACGTTGGACATGGCGGCTGGGGTAGGCTGGAATGTGCTGGGTGCCCCACACCTTGTGCCGCGACGCCGTAAAATGAGAGCTTATGGACAGGGTTTGCTGACCAATTCAGGGACCCGAAGTTTAACGAAGTTCAGCGGGAGCCCCCCGTTTTGCAGTTGTGGCCTTCTGGGCTGGGAAGAACGCAGCGTGCAGCATCGCAATCCACAGTCATCCTGGAGCGTGTCCCCTTTTGGAGGAGATCCAGTTTTGCCCAATTTTTTCTCCTTCTTTCCCTCCCGTTCATGCAGAGCTTCCAACAGCACATCCAGGCATTTCCTTGCGAGCTCGTCCGCGCTGGATCATGGTTGTCGGTCCATCGCTGACTGCAAAAACCCCGGCCCATCCGGTCCGCCACCTTAACAACTACGCACGCCTAATACTGTTTCGCCCTCGCACATCAAAATCTCTCCCTACACCCTGACCCACGAGCCATCCCATCACAAGCACCACCAGTTGCTGGCACCGATCCCCATCTCGGCCAAGGTTCCCGAGGGTCCCGATTCTTTCAGTTTGCCATCGCCGTCGCATCTTGAATAGAGGGCTTTAATTCTTTCACCGCATACGCTTGGCTCACAAGGAGACGGACGGCTTGCTTGGCTTTCGAAACAACAACACGAGCCACACGTCAAAGGCGCTTTTTTCTAACTCGCGCCATCCTTTTGTTGCTCTCGGACTATTCAACCCGACGACACGTATACGAACCGAATTGCTGCTTTGGGTGTCCAGGCCTCATTGACTACCCTGGTGTCAAATCAGTAACGGCGCCGGACTGGGCCAGCCTGGCGAACGCAACTGGGTTGATCGGGCGCTGCCCGGAATCCCCTCCTCGACATGACTTCTCCAATGGCAGAAGAGGGGAACGATAGCTTGGGGCCAGAAATAGCGATGCAGAGGACACGATGGGCCACCCGTAAAATGACGGTGAAGAGCGGGTCGAAGAAGCGTCTCTCACTAATAGGCAGGAAACACAACCGAACCGCGTCGGAAAAGAAAAGGGCATCTGGAGGAGCAGGTTCGCTACAGCAGCCCGAGGAGGCTGTTCCAGAAGAGGAGCCCGAAACCCAGAGCATCACGAGTGCGAACGAAGAGGGCGGTGCTGCTCCGAGACAACTGTATTTTGGCCAACCGCTGCCGCGCGAGCTTCGAGATGAAGAAGGCAAACCGACTCGACAGTTTACGAGAAACAAGATCCGAACGGCCAAGTACACGCCATTATCCTTTCTTCCTAAAAACCTCTTCTTCCAATTTCACAATGTCGCCAACATATTCTTCTTGTTCTCAGTGATTTTAGTTGTAAGTGGTCCCTGGATACGATTGAGCGGTCAAGCCTCCAGGTGTCGTCATTAACATTGTGGTAGATTTTCCCTATTTTTGGCGGTGTTAACCCTGGACTAAATGCCGTACCCCTAATTTTTATTATCTGCGTCACTGCAGTCAAGGACGCCATCGAAGACTACCGACGGACGATCCTAGATAATGAGCTCAACAATGCCCCCGTTCATCGGTTGTTGGGAGTCGAGAACGTGAATGTGGAGGAGGACAACGTCTCTCTTTGGCGGAGAATAAAGAAAGCAACATCGCGGCTTTTTGGTGCCCTGTGGTACGCCGTTCAGGGGCTGTGGAAGAAGGACGAGCACTCTGCCGAGGAGAAATCGAAGTCGGTCGATCCGCGCATGTCAATTGAGACCAGGACGACACCATGGGAGGCGGTTGGATCTCCCTTGTCAAGAAACTCGTTTGTCTCGGCCCGGGAAGAAATCCAGATGACACCGGTACCATCGCCCCTGCCACGAAACTACGATGAGTCTCCCAGCACCTCTACCGCCGTGGAAAACGAGGCCCGTCTACTACACGCACTCAAGGGCGACTTAATAAACCCGGACGTTCCGATTTCTGGTAAGGCCAGATTTCACAAGGATGCTTGGAAGAGCTTGGTTGTGGGCGACTTTGTCCGCATCTACAGCGACGATGAACTTCCGGCCGATATTATCATTCTTGCAACTTCGGATCCCGACGGGGCATGCTACGTTGAAACCAAGAACTTGGATGGTGAAACCAACTTGAAGGTTCGGTCTGCTCTCCGGTGCGGTCGCACTTTGAAGCATGCCCGTGATTGTGAACGAGCTCGATTCATGATCGATAGCGAGCCACCACAGGCGAATCTCTACAAATACAGCGGTGCAATCAAGTGGCAGCAAAAGGTCCCCTGGGATCCCAAGGGGGAGCCCAGGGAGATGTCGGAGCCTATCAGCATTGACAACATGCTCCTTCGTGGATGTAACCTTCGGAATACCGAGTGGGCTCTCGGCATCGTTGTCTTCACCGGTCACGACACCAAGATCATGATGAATGCTGGTATCACGCCCAGTAAGCGGGCCCGCATCGCTCGCGAGTTAAACTTCAACGTCATCTGCAACCTGGGTATTCTCGTGGTAATGTGTTTGGTGGCTGCTTTTGTAAACGGCGTTACCTGGGCCAAGGACGACGCTTCGCTCGCTTGGTTCGAATACGGCTCTATCGGCTCAACACCAGAACTGACGGGGTTCATCACATTCTGGGCTGCAGTCATCGTCTTCCAGAACTTGATTCCGATTTCCCTGTACATTTCGCTAGAAATTGTACGGACGCTCCAGGCCTACTTCATATACAGCGACATTGGGATGTATTATGATAAGATCGACCAACCCTGCATTCCAAAATCCTGGAACATTTCTGATGATGTTGGACAAATTGAATACATCTTCTCGGACAAGACAGGCACGCTTACCCAAAACGTCATGGAGTTCAAGAAAGCCACAGTCAACGGACAACCCTATGGCGAAGCCTACACAGAGGCACAGGCCGGCATGAACAAGCGTATGGGTATCGATGTTAAGAATGAAGCAAAGGTGATCCAGGCTGAAATTGCTGCAGCCAAGGTGAGAGCGCTCGAAGGCCTTCGTGGGCTTCACGCAAACCCGTATCTGCATGACGAGGACTTGACCTTCATCGCTCCGGATTTTGTGGAGGATCTCGCTGGTAAGAACGGCAGGGAACAGCAAGAGGCAAACGCGCATTTTATGCTGGCCCTTGCTCTCTGTCACACAGTGATCGCAGAGAAGGTGCCCGGCAACCCCCCCAAAATGGAATTCAAGGCTCAGTCTCCAGATGAGGCTGCGCTGGTGGCGACTGCTCGAGACATGGGTTTCACAGTGCTTGGCTCCGCCAACGATGGGATCAATGTCAACGTGATGGGTGAGGACAGGCACTACCCGGTTCTCAATACCATTGAATTCAACTCGAGCAGGAAGAGGATGAGTGCCATTGTGAGGATGCCTGACGGGAAGATCTTGTTGTTCTGTAAGGGTGCCGACAGCGTTATCTATGCGCGACTCAAGAAAGGAGAACAACAGGAACTCCGCAAGGAAACGGCCAAGCATCTCGAGATGTTCGCAATTGAGGGTCTCCGTACTTTGTGCATTGCGCAAAAGGAGCTCTCAGAGGAAGAATATCGTGAGTGGAGAAAGGAACACGACCTTGTCGCCACAGCGCTGGAAAACCGCGAGGACAAGCTTGAAGAGGTTGCTGATAAGATCGAGCGCGACCTGACTCTGTTGGGCGGCACAGCCATTGAAGACAGACTTCAGGACGGTGTTCCTGACACCATCGCGCTTTTGGGTGATGCTGGAATTAAGCTGTGGGTCCTGACTGGCGACAAGGTCGAAACGGCCATCAACATCGGGTTCTCCTGCAACTTGCTGCACAACGATATGGACCTTCTCCGAATCCAGGTCAACGAGGATGAGAGCGGCATGTCTTCCGAGGAGGATTATCTAGCGCACGCTGAAGAACAACTCGACAACGGCTTGGCCAAATTCCAAATGACTGGCAGTGACGAAGAGCTTAAGAGAGCCAAGAAGGACCACGAACCCCCAGCCGCTACTCACGGTCTTGTTATCGACGGGTTCACCCTCCGCTGGGTGCTCAGCGATGCCTTGAAGCAGAAGTTCTTGCTCTTGTGCAAGCAGTGCAAGTCAGTTCTCTGCTGCCGTGTCAGTCCCGCCCAGAAAGCCGCTGTAGTCGCCATGGTGAAAAACGGCCTCGATGTCATGACCCTGTCTATTGGTGACGGTGCCAACGATGTGGCCATGATCCAGGAAGCCGACGTTGGTGTCGGTATTGCTGGTGTTGAAGGTCGTCAAGCCGTTATGTCCTCAGATTACGCCATTGGACAGTTCCGCTTCTTGCAGAGGCTTGTCCTTGTCCACGGTCGATGGTCCTACCGGCGCTTGGCAGAGTCGATTAGTAACTTTTTCTACAAGAACATGATTTGGACCTTTGCCATTTTCTGGTTCCAAATCTTCTGCAACTTCGACATTGCCTACATTTACGAGTACACCTATATCCTGATGTTCAACCTCTTCTTTACCTCAGTGCCGGTCATCCTGATGGGTGTGCTGGACCAGGACGTGTCGGATACTGTGTCGTTGGTGGTGCCCCAACTCTACCGACGTGGCATTGAGCGCAAGGAATGGACACAGACAAAGTTTTGGTGAGTACAATTTGGATTCTACAGTTACGACCAGGACAAAAGCTAACATCTATTCTAGGGCATACATGGCTGATGGTGTCTACCAGTCCGCCGCTTGCTTCTTCATCCCATTCGTCTTCGTCACGCTGACGGCCACAGCAGCCGGCAATGGACTGGATATCGCAGAGCGCACACGCCTTGGATGCTACATTGCCCACCCGGCCGTCTTCACGATCAATGCTTACATTCTCATCAACACTTATCGATGGGATTGGCTGTCATTGCTTGCCATAGTAATCAGCGACGTCTTCATCTTCTTTTGGACTGGAGTGTACACGGCTAGTACCTACGCTGTCACGTTCTACCAAGCCGCCCCCCAGGTTTATCAGGAGCTGACTTTCTGGATGTGTTTCATTGTCACGCCAGCTATTTGCTTGCTTCCTCGCCTTGTGGTCAAATGCGTCCAGAAGCAGACATTTCCTTACGATGTGGACATCATTCGGGAGCAGGCCAAGCAGGGCTTATTCGATGATCCTCAGGCTGTCGCGGCGGCGGCTGCTGCGTCCGAGGGTCTTGAGGGCACCTCTACGGGTTCTTCGACCTCCTCGGGCAAGTTGTCAGGCAGAAGCCGCAAGTCCAAGCATGCTCAATATGCTAGCGTGGACGAGGACAGGCGACCCATCTATCCTCCCTCCATCGCTGCCACGCACAACACACGCGCACAGAACGGCAGTGATGGTACCAACTACATGATGCAAAACCGGCAATCCATGGACCTTCCAGAGGCTGAGCCGGCGGAGAGCATGCAAAGAGAAATGACGGGACCTGGCCGGCCCTCAATAGACCGTGCCAGGCCGTCGTATGACCGAGTGAGGCGATCCATAGATCGGGTCCGTCCCAGTTTCGAGGCCAGTAACGATTTCACCTCGGCGGCACGACTCAGTAGGATCGAGTCGAGCCATTCGGCTCAGGGACTCCCAGGGCAGCGAAGGTTCAACCTGACAACGGTTAGGAAACGGGGGTTATCGGCATTTTCCAAGCAAAGCATTGAATGATTTTGTGTTGTGGGAGAGCGTTACTTTTGAACTCCTTTTTTCTTTTTTTTCTTTTTTTTAAAAAAATTCGACCGTATATTGTATTGGTTCTGAGATGACGTGCGTTGTTGCAGGGCAGCATCGCTGCTCCTCTTGCTCCGCTGTTCTCGATTTACCTCTATGGTGTCTTCTGACTTTTCTCTTTTCCTTTTTTGTTCTTGATATCCCGGTTGTTTTGCCATGTAGTGAGGAGCTGTGTGGCGCATCCATCGCGCCGTTTAGAACCTGCAGATGGGGCAGGGGAGAAAGAGAAGGAAAGGGGGTTGGAAGGGAGTGGTTGGTTGGGAGGAAAGTTTTGAAGGTTGTAGCTGAGAAAAGATTTGACCTTGTGGTGGTGGTGGTGGTGGTGGTGGCGGTGGTCAAGACAGAATACTCTCCTTTTTGCGAGACAGAGGCCTTTTTATTGTTTACTGTTTTCTGAGACTAATGAAGCCGGCGTTTGGATGGTGCATTTGCAAATGTTGGAGTTTGAACTGCTGGAGGGTGGTGGTGATGGCTTGTGTTGATGGAGAGGGGACGAGTGGGCTCAAATGACTACACAAACACACACACACACACACACACACACCTACACAATTCAACTGCGCTTTATAGAGGTAGTCGGAGAGTCAATTTTGCATATATCCCTTATTATCAATGTTAGAGAGAGCTTCCTCTATGAAATATGTTGTATATCTTGCCACTTGTGAGATGAGTATCTGTACAGTCTCGATATCTTTCCGCTGCTCCTCAACAGGCTGGCTGGTTGTCGGGGTTATCGCCAAGGCCTACCCCTGCCAAGATGGCACGACCCGCAAAAAAGTGGTGTGAGGTAGGGAACGACCGAGCATCGCGTTCCACGTCAAAGCTGTGTCCATAGCTGGACTTTCTCTCTCAGCAAACTTGTCGCGACACCAAAAGCGCTTTCAGGTAGTGCCGGAATAGGTCAATTGCAGTTGAGAATCAACAGCAATGGCAACGACACTGATGGAAGCTCCGAGGAGCCTGCTCATCCAGCTGCGACTGGCTCTACAGGAAAAAACGTAGGCGCGCAGTTTGATGATGGTGCAAACACGGTGGCTAACTGCCCTTAGGTCTCTTGATATTCCCGAGTCCGCCTGGCCAATTGTCTGGTCCGGCATCGCCCTATTTGCTGTTTGGTACATGACTCTTCGGGAGAACGACAAGCCCATCCTTTACAAGGTCCCGTCGCCCAAGGTTTCCGAAAACGCCGAGATCCTTGAGGAGCCAGCCATCAAGGTGCGCAAACCTATACCACAGCCTTCTTGACAGATATCAAACGACTGACTGCTTGTATCAAACAGGTCTCTGGATCAACCGCTGTTCAATGCTATGCGCCTGCGACAGGACAGTTCCTCGGTTTCGTCAACCCATCGTCCCCAAACGCCATCGACCGTGCCATCGAGCAAGCAAAGGCCGCACAGGAGAAATGGGCCTCCACCTCGTTCCGTGAGCGCCGGGCGGTGCTTAGAACCATGCTACAACACGTCCTAGACAACCAGGAAGAAATATGCCGCGTCGCCTGTCTCGACAGCGGCAAATCCATGGTCGACGCCCAGCTAGGCGAGATCCTCGTCACCGCCGAAAAGCTAGAATGGACCATCAAGCACGGCGAAAAGGCTCTCTGCCCGTCCCGCCGCCCTACGAACCTCCTCATGAGCTACAAGCGCAACACCGTCTACCACGAACCTCTCGGCGTCGTCGCCGCTCTGGTCAGCTGGAACTACCCCTTCCACAACCTCATCGGCCCAATCATCCCGGCCCTCTTCTCCGGCAACAGCATCGTCGTCAAGGTCTCGGAGCAGACCGCCTGGTCCTCGGGGTACTTCACCTCCATCGTCCGCGGCGCCCTCGTTGCCCACGGGCACAACCCGTCTCTGATCCAAACGGTCGTCTGCTGGCCCCAAACCGCGTCACACCTCACCTCCCACCCGGACATCTCCCACATCACCTTCATCGGCTCACGCCCCGTCTGCCACAAGGTGGCCGCCTCGGCCGCAAAGGCCCTTATCCCGGTAGTAGCAGAGCTGGGAGGCAAAGACGCCTCCATCATTTTGGATTCCGTCGCCAACCGCGATCTCCCCCGCGTCGTCGAGACGCTGCTGCGCGGCTCGTTCCAAGCAGCGGGGCAAAACTGCATTGGCATCGAGCGCATCATCGCCACCCCAGGGATCTACGATAGACTCGTTTCCTTGCTAGAACCCCGCGTCAAAGCCCTCCGTCTCGGCCAAGACAAGGATGTCGGGGCGTTGATTTCGGATAATTCGTTTTCCAGGTTGGAAGGATTGATCGCCGAAGCCGTCGAGAAGGGAGCTAGACTTTTGGCCGGGGGGAGGCAGTACATCCACCCCGACCACCCCAAGGGACATTACTTTACCCCTACTTTGCTTGTCGACGTAACCCCCGACATGGCCATCGCCAAGGAAGAATGTTTTGCCCCTGTCATGACGATGATGAAGACGCCCTCCAACAAAGTGGAGGATATCCTCGCCGTGGCGAACGCGCCCGACTTTGGGTTGGGTAGCTCGGTCTTCGGGGCCGAGTCCGATGCTAGAATCCCCGTGATTGTGAAGAAGATTAAGGCGGGGATGATCGCGGTGAATGACTTTGGGGCTACTTACGCTGTCCAGCTTCCTTTTGGCGGGGTTGCCGGGTCGGGGTACGGTAGGTTTGCCGGGGAGGAGGGGTTGAGGGGGCTATGTAATACTAAGTCGGTGTGCGAGGATCGGTTTGGGAGCTGGTGGTGGTTTGGCGGGGTGAGGACGAGTATCCCGCCGGCGATGAGGTATCCTGTCCAAGATCAGGAGAGGAGCTGGAGGTTTGCCAGGGGGGTGGTGGAGATGGGGTATGCGCCCGGGTGGGGGAGGAAGATTGCGAAGGGGCTGGGGGGTATTGTTGGGAATGCGTGAATGAAATGTATTGGATGGTGTGAAGCGGACGGGACGTTGAAGGGGGTGGAGGAGAGAAGAGGAGATGCGACATTAGGAACGAGTATATATATATAACGTACTTGCATAGCGGATGACGCAACATAGCGGATGACGCACGTTCCACCACTACACACTTCTTATAACGACCATTACACAAACT
>MU866499.1:0-21953 GCA_033296915.1 Triangularia setosa | reverse complement strand
TTGTTTTGTTTTGTCTCACAAGACGTCCATTGTTTTAACTCCCACCACACGGGGCCGGCCCTGTTGTTTTTATATAATTTGATTTCGGCCCCCCCCCCCCCCCCCCCCCCCTTGCGTAACACACCACCAACTCAGCTATTCTTTTCTACTGCATACGAACAACAACACATCTACGACAACATAGCAAGAGCTCAAAATGCGTGTCTCGAACAACCTCTCGCTTTTTCTCGCTGCTGGCGTAACCGCTCAGTCGGTAGAGCCAGAGACTGGCGTATGTCTACTCTTCCCCTCCAACCAATTGACCCCCAAT
Source organism: Triangularia setosa (assembly GCA_033296915.1). Lineage (NCBI taxonomy): Eukaryota > Fungi > Ascomycota > Sordariomycetes > Sordariales > Podosporaceae > Triangularia > Triangularia setosa. The sequence goes on along the minus strand of MU866499.1, from coordinate 21,643 downwards.
CACTGACATGTCTCTAGAAACTCGGCGACGCCACAATCGTATCCAACAACCCCGTCGGTGTGGTCTACAAGGCCGTTTTGCCCGCCGAAGCCTGGTTCAAGCCCGCCTACCCAGACGGGGGCAACATTGAGGGAGAGATCACCGCCACAGCCGCCGAGTCTGGGGAAGGAGTGGTCTACACTTATAAGCTTTCCAACCTTCCCAAGGAGGGCGGTCCTTTCCGTATGTTCTTCCCCTCGAATCACCTCCCCGAATCTCCTCCCCTTTTTTTACAATCAAGCTAACACTCTGAAAAGCCTACCACCTCCACGTAGCCCCCGTCCCCTCAGACGGCAACTGCTCCGTCACCCTTGCTCATCTAGACCCCTTCATCCGCGGGGAGAACACCTCCTGCAACCCGTTTGGCCCACAAACGTGCCAGGTTGGGGACCTCAGTGGGAAATTTGGAGAAATCAGACCGGAGACTGATGGGACGTGGGAGACGACGTACACTGACCTCTACTCGTCGACTTTGGAAGGCATTGGGGCGTTTTTCGGGAACAGGAGCATTGTGTTTCACTATCCCAACAAGACGAGGATTAGCTGTGCCAACTTTGAAAAGGTGGAGGACGGTGATGGGACAAGCGTGACGATCTTGCCGACTGCTACGACATCTTTGGGGGGAAGCAACAGTTCTTTCACCATTGCGCCCACTGGGGGTGTGAGCACTACTGTTGGTGGGGGGCCGAGCACGACGACTACGGGAGGGGCTGAGCAGCCTACTACGAGCGCGCCGATTAGCGGGGCGAATGGGGGGGTTAGGGGGAGTTTGATGGGGGTGTTGGGGTTGGGGGTGATGGTTGCTTTTATGCTTTGATGGGTTGTGATGATGTGATGAGGGGATAGGGCGTGTTGGGATATTGCTAGGGCGTTGCGGGCATATCAAACTTGTTTTCTTTTCGATTGTTAGGCAGGACATGAGGTGGTTGTTTTATGTGGTTGGTTTGCTTTGGGCATTAATACTCCGGGATTCATAGGCAAAAGAAAGAGAGGGGGAACAATGGTATATTGGGGTAATGTCTATAGCTGAATACATTGGTTCTTGATGAGTTGAGGGTGTGATTGGTCTATGATTTTGATGATGATGATTGTGTCCAATTAGTGTTCCGAACCTCGATGCTGAAGACTAGCTGTTCTAGAAGGAATGTTGGGTTTAAAATTAGTATTTGGAATTTAACTAGTAGGTGTTTATTGTCGTTATGGTGATGATGGTGATAGTGGCGGTGGTCATGACGGTCATGATGTCGTGATGGTCGTGGTGGCGGCACTCTCATTGAACAAATCAAGACAAGGAACGTGCGCTGTAAACAGGAGAAAGGGTCGCGATTGAGCTTCAAACTCCATGCCTTTCCGCACGACCCTCACCAGTTGAAGCCAGTGGGCCAGCATTTGCGAGGGCCATCTTATTACTCGAACACCGGGCAACCTTTCTCTTGTTGTTTACTTGCTCTGGTGCTCTGGTGCTCCGGGAGAGGCGGGGGGTGTAAAGGGGCAGGGTGTATCAAGTGGAGGCGATGATATTTGTCAGTTTTTTTTGGGGAAATAAAATAAAAATATGTAAAAAAAGAATTAAATAAAAAAGATCGTCTCGCTAGCTTTCGCATTATCGCGCGGCGTACTGCAACCCATCTGACCACTTGACTACAAGGCCCCTTTCTCTTGTTGTTTACTTGCTCTGTAAATTTGGAGCATAAAGGGAGATATGGGGCTGTGGTTCAGCGGGCAGGAAGGAGCGTGGGAGAGAATCGTTGCTCTTGAAAGTTGAGTACGGGGTGGGCTATTTGTGAGAGGTGGTTTTTGTGGGCAAAGTCAAGGATAGCTTTTGATGGAATAAATGGAATAGAGGTATCATTTATGTTTGAAACGAGATTCATTATTGAGGCAGCTGTCTGTGAACTGAAGATGACGTTTCATGGTGGTTTATTGAGTGGTGGGTGAGGTGAGTTTCAAATGTTGTGTAAGTGGGTTAGGGTTGTGGGTGTGGGTATGAATCTTGGGATTTGGGGGATGAGCTGAGGGCAGCGGAAAAGGAGAGTGAATGAACCGAAGATATATGATGGTAAAAAATCTGTTTTATTAGCGAGGATTTCATGACATGCAGCATGGGGTTACTTGAAGAATTGAGGCAGTCCACGTTTAAGAAGTAGGGAGAGTTTAAGTGCCTAAGGATTATGAAGATGTGTTTGAGGGTGCTTGGTAGTGATTACTGAGTGATCCGATTCTACATCCGGTGATGGAAGTAGTTGATTATGAAATGAAGTTCATGTGGCTGGCTATTATAAGGGAGCGTTTGAAGGTAGTCGACGCTCTGTCCTGTCTTCTGAGCGTAACCAGCCCCGCGTCAAGTGCGCTTGAACTCATGGCATCATCCCATATATCATGGCCCGGTAAAGGCACTCATATCAGATCATGCGGCTGCTTGGGAAATTTCCGTGGTACATCGGGACCGCGAGCCACTGTGTTTCCTCGGCTTCATGTGAGCTCACTGGCATCATGTGCTAAAATTGCACGATAACTGGTGGAGAGGGTGTCGGCTGAAGGAGCCGTGAGTGAACAGAGTGTTTGCTTTTCCCAGATTACTCGCTCAAGTGATGGCCGTGAAGCTGCTGCCAAATCTCAAAAGTTGGTGCTATGCAAGCAAGCCCTGGCAGGCTGAACGACTGGGGAGTTTGAGGGGGGGGGGGGTTTGCTAGCTTTTTTGGGGAAGCCGGCAGTTCTTTCCGGGGTTCCTGGCGGCGATCATCTTCAGTGGGGCTACCCGCTGCAGGTTCATGGAATAAAGGCCCACTGTGGGGGTGTCACTCTGGGGGGTCTGAACATGGGTACCTAATGATGGTTATTACAACCTCACAGCATCAGGCGTCGACTGACAGCGGTGATGGTCAGGTACGGGATGCCATACGAGCTGTGCTACCAACCACCGGAGCGCAATAATTGAACTGATATTGAGATCGATGGCGAGGCATCCAGTCAACTTGTCGAGGTGAGTGGGAGGGAGGTTCAAGGGTTTGGTTGGCTGCCGCTGGTGTTACATCGAATGCAGTGCTGATCATTGTCTCAGTCTCAGCTGTTTTCCCTTGTGCGTGAACCTCTTCGGATCTGGACCACCAACGGCGCTGACGACTTATGATGGCCGTCTTCTTTCTTTTTTTCTCGTCATAATCATGATGATGGTATCCGACACCGTGGTATTGGCGATGCTCAGCAGCCATCGCCCGAGATGAGGCTGGGTTACCCCGAGAAGTGGCCGGTCAAGGACCAGCTTAATCCGATGTATGTATTTGGTCAGTACCTATCAAAGGAACCCCCATGATCCCCCTGCGGTGCTTCAACTGATCTGATCATGATGGGTAGGCGGCCAAAGCGAAGCGATGCTCCACCCTGGGTTCGGCCGAGAAAGCTTATCATCGGGAAACTCGTAATCTTGCGCCGAGTTCCCAGATGCCGGGTTTGCTGTGATGGTCCCGTCACTTGGCTATCTTCAACCAAACATCCAGCCTTGCCGACGACTGCCGAGTCTCCCATGAGAGATATCTCGAGAACTGAATGGAACCTAGCCGTCGATCTACATCGCCTATCGCCTTATTCGTTCAGGTCACGCATCACACTAGGTTACCACCAGTGCGGACAAAATGCATCTTGGCTGAACTGGCGATCCTGCCGGCAGCTGCGATCTCTTGGACGGTGGGGCCTCGAGACTATGATATCGCACATTTCAACCAACATCGTCAGCCGATAGACCCCACGACGCCAAATACCTACGCGTACCCTAATAGGGAGATTTTCTGCAAGGACTCGCCGTGGCGTCCTGTCATCTTGGAATCCAGTTGCCAACTGCGACCATCAACACTACCCTACCTCTTCCGAAAAGAGAAAGGTACTCCTGCAACATCGACCCATGTTACCATTCTGATCTCAAATCGGCGACGTTGACGTCCCCGGAGCTGTAGGAACCTTGCGTAGCTCCCAAAGTGGACAGATGTTGGAAGGAGCAGAGGCATATCCGGTTCGCATTCCAGACCGCGCCTCATGTCTGTCGGCCAGAGATGGTTAAAGCAGCCGTCTATCCTGCAGGCAATATTTCCAGAGGGCTACTGGTGGACGGCCAATGATCCTTCATGACCAGGATTGGGCTTTACTACTCCCCTTGTGATATCGACGGGGTACGTGCCAAGGGGTTGCCGACCGGTTTCCGAGTAGGTTGTCTGCAGATCAAGCCGGCCAATCCAGTGTCATACTCTTGCAACTGGCTGTGTCCTTAGTCACTGCCGTCGTCACCGTAATGGTTCAGCTGAGACATCCTAACGCTCACGACACTCGCCAAGCGGGAAGGGTATGATCTGTGAAGAAGCACCAGGCACTGTACTCTGACGTCCCGAGGGATTCAGCGAGCAGTTGCCTGTATACCGCAGGTTCGATCACCAGATCTGCCTTCGGATTTGAGCTGGAGGCGGGCGAGGTCAGCACAAAGATGTTGGGAGCCAGCTCCTGAACTGTTGGCTGCAGTGTGTTGATCAGAACCACGCTCAAACTCATCACCATGCTCTGATAACGTGGCGAACTACCAGGGCACCCGCACCAAACTGCACAAAGAGTGGAAGAACAGGGTGTATCAAGACATCCAACCCCGCTCCTGGAACTCAACCCGTATCCCCGCGCTGGAGAATCTTCAACGAGGAGAGACAATCATCTTGCAAGATTCGCTGACAGGATGTTGCACATTGGAGCTCAGCCGTTCGGGGACCTCCTGTCAAAATTCTGCAGCCCTTCTATCCTATGCCATCGGCGATCTTCCGAGACACCAAGATATTCCCGGTCTGATGGCTCGCTGCCCTGGCGAATATGGCTGGCCGGAGTATTGCCAAAGAGTAACGGAAGTCAGCAGAGATCAGGAAACAAAGGCCTCAAAAAGACTCAGCTGCGTTCATCCTTGCGGAGGTTTATCGCATTCTCCACACCATGACGGGCTGTCACGTAGTTCCTTCACCGGTTCTGTTGTAGGACGGTACCTGTCGAGCCCCCACCACATCCCTTCAACCACATCCTTACCGGCCGTGCCGGCTTTCCTGCCCATCTAGGTAGACGTGGAGGGTGGGAATGTTTTGTGAGTGCCCAACGGCGGACTCGCTCGGTGATATCCACCTATGGCTGGCGTTTAGGCTGTTGTAGTTACGCAAGCTGTCAATGGCGAGAGAGACCTATCAGATGAAGCATTCTCTCCGGTGACGTTCGCCCCGTTTGGGGGTGGGCACCTCCGGATGAGAGATCAACATCAACTCGGAGAAATTTAGAGGGAATAGCGCCAGATGCTACGAGTATTTAAAAGGGGTGATCTCGTCCTTGTCCCCCACACTAAGTCAGGCACACGTCCACCCAACTTTGCTTTCACCATTATAGTGTAAATTTCATCATCATGGCTCGACCTAGCATTCTCTTACGCTTTTCTGAACGAAGACAGCGCAGGGGCTCTAGTCTCAACGGACAAGTCAAGTCAACGGACACTTCAACCCCAGTGGCCACACCAGTGCCTACACCAGTAACACGAGAGAAGTCTTGGAGACACCGGTCACTGGGTTCTATTACATGTAAGTGGAACGGCAAATTGCATTCTTTAGTTCTGATCTTTCTATGCTAACTGTTGTTTTGCCACAGCCATCTTCCATGGAGATCATCACACACCACAAAATGCTTATGAGAAGCCTGTCGAGGTCATCCGAAAGGAGGAATACCCCCATATGAACAATGGTAAGTTCCCTTACATGCTGTACTTTCGTCCAAGGAGCCACCTACCCCGGTTCATGTTTCGATATGTCAATCACGGCAAAGCTAACGTAGCATAGGAACCTACCTTGACCACTCGGGCACAACCATTTACGCCGCCTCCACCATCACCCGCTTCTCCCACAAGATGCTCAACAACCTCTACGGCAACCCCCACTCCGAAAACCAGCCTGCCAAAGTCTCAGGGGACATGGTCGACGCCATCCGGCTCAAAGCCCTGCGTTTTCTTGGCGCGGACCCAGAGCACTTTGACCTCATCTTCACAGCCAACGCCACAGCCGCTATCAAGCTCGTGGCAGACTCCTTCCGTGATCTGGCTGAGCAAACGAGATCAGGCTCGTTCTGGTACGGCTATCACCGCGACGCACACACCTCTCTTGTTGGCATAAGGGAACTAGTACACAACAGCGAGCACCACGTCTTTGCACACGACCAAGAGGTGGAAGCCTGGCTTGACAACCCCGACGCTTATCATCGAGAGATCGAGAGGGTGAGCAGCCTGGGGTTGTTCGCCTGGCCAGGACAGTCGAATCTGACGGGGAGGAGGTTGCCGCTTGAATGGGCCGGTAGGACAAGAAAGCAGAGAAACATACAAGGGACGTACACCCTTCTCGATGCTGCCGCACTGGCCATGACGAGCGACATGTCGAGGGTATTTGGGGACCCCTCACAGGCGCCAGATTTCTGTTGTGTGAGCTTTTACAAGATCTTTGGGTTTCCTGATTTGGGGGGACTGGTGGTGAGCAAGGACTCGGGGCATATACTGACGCTGAGGAAATATTTTGGCGGGGGGACGGTGAGCATGGTCAAGACTATTGGGGGTGGGCCGGCGTGGCATATTTCCAAGGGTGCGGAAACTGCGGTTAAACACGGAGAGGCAGTCGGGGGGCTTCACGAGGCACTGGAGGATGGGACGCTGCCGTTTCATAGCATTTTGGCGCTGGGGGAGTCGATCGAGGTGCAGAGGGAGTTATATGGGAACATGGAGAATGTGTCGAGGCATGTGACGGGGTTGGTGGTGAGGTTGTATGAGGGTATGAGGGGGCTTAGGTATGGGAACGGGAGGGCGGTTGTGAAGGTGTATGAGGAGGAGGAGGAGGAGGAGCAGGGGACGACGGGGTATGGAGACACAAAGAGGCAAGGGGGGACGGTGGCGTTTAATGTTTTTGGGGAGGATGGGGGGGTGGTTAGTTATGATCGGGTGGAGGGGTTGGCGAATGAGAGGGGGATTTATGTTAGGAGTGGTGGTGAGTTTGACCCTGGGTTGGGTGGTTGGCTGGGGGAGAAAAGGGGGTTTGCTTGCTAACAAGATGGCAAAAAAAAAAAATAGGGATTTGTTGCCCGGGAGGGATCTTTACTGCGCTGCAGTATGAACCGTGGCAGTTGAATAGAGCCAAGTCGGCTGGTCATCGGTGTGGTATGTTTAACACCCCCCATTAAGCCTGTTTCTCGCGGAAAACAGCTGACAATTTATCTCGTGCAGGTCCTCACGGTTTAGGTGTTATCGACAATCTTCCCACGGGGTATGTATTCTTTTCCATCTCTGGACGCCTTCTGATGACATACTAATGCAAGTCATCAGTGTTGTACGAGCCAGTCTTGGAGCTATGAGCACAACCAAAGACGTGGACACTCTGGTTGAGTTTCTAAACGAGACGTTTGTTGCTCCTGCGAGCCGAAATCACAGTCAAAAGAACAGCAGCAGTAGCAGCAGTAGCAGCAACTCGTCCGTAGCGCCCGTCACATTCGAACCGAAGACGGCGGGGACATTTGCCGTGCAAGCGCCACTGCGGGTGACGTCGGGATGCTGCTCTATTTCATGACCGTACTTTGATGTCTCTTGACTGTTCGGGTTCCTGTATATCTGGTGAAAGAGGTTATCTGTTTGATGTACTGTATGGGTGGTTTTGTCTATTTACTGTCGTTCACAGTTATTTGGTAATCATTTTAGGGACATAATCTCTTATAGTGAAATATGTTACTTGTTATGCGCAACCAATGATGAATCGGAACAACAAAACTTTTTATTGGATGTAGCTAATGCTAGGTAAGATGCAGAAGATTTTAAAGGAGTGATGAAGGAGAAAGGTAAAATACCATAAAAAGAAATGTAAGCGCTGAAAATCAGAAACGCTGTGTGACGGGCCAGGAGTCGAGCCTTGGTGTAATAACCACTGAACTACCGCGCCACGTGTTTTTCAGAGATTGAAATCAATTTCTGCGGTGGCCGTTGTCTTTCGGGGTGAACGGGGTAAGTGGCATTATTCTGAGCGTGGGGGGACAACGGGAAGTTAAGGAGTTCAGATATCAAAGCAGACGGGATAGGGGATTGTTGAGAGCTTTAGACGGGTTCATATCGTGTGCTGGGCTCGCTGGAAGAGGACTTGAGTCTTGAACTCATGTCTATGTATAGATAGGTATATGCTTCCTTCCCCCCGACCCAGAATGTGGTAACAGGGTGATTTTAGCTCATTATCAATCGAGATATCGTGATGTTAATAATGTCCAAACTGATGTGGTGCGAAACTTGGTGATACATGGCTTCGGTTTGTGTTGTGGTTAGCCTAAGATAGATTTGTCTCTTTACTTTTTCTCACCGGGTTCTCTCCAACCTCACTAAATATGGTCTCTAAATCCGGCAATGACAATCACATACGACCATACCCAGCTGAAAATACGGCATCCCGTTCGCTCTGCCCGAGTCAAACAGCTGAGGGGCTGAATTAGTACCTAGGTGGGTGACCACTGGGGAATCCTCAGTGTTGTATGTTTTGTTTTTTCTTTCTACTCTTTGACTGAGATTTCCCGCCTTGTTTTGGCTTGTTTTACACGGATAAAGAGCCAATTTTAATAACCCAGATTTCCGTAGTAGTGGTGTGGAAACCAGCAGTACTACCGATGTCCTTTCTCAGGTGCATTCAAAAACAGGGAGCAAACTGCAGCTACCATCGTGATAGCAAGTTGCGAGTGCGGTTATCATCTGGAAGAGGGAGGAGAATTAGGTTTGGTATTGTGGGCAATTGTCCTTCTCAGAAGTTCAAGATGTTGTGTTTTCCGATGAAGATGCGCTGTTCTGGAGATGAACTACACTCCATGATGCTATATGAAGACAGAGAGAGCCTTGGCCGATATGATGGTCACCTCTGGCGTTTACCGAGGATATTCAGCTTCTCCATTTGTGTAGCTGAGAAATAAAGATTCAGCTCAAATCCTTCGCTGTGACTCTGAGAATGGGTTACATCGATCGTTCTGAATGATGTCAAGATCGTGATTCTCGATATTGATAATCCCTTTCTCAATGCAAAACATTCCAGGAATAGTATAAAGTTCACAACATATAGATAAGGAGGTTTCTGATTGCAAATTAGTATCGGATTGTTGACCGGTTCCTCATCGTATTATCGACATCGGTTACACAAACAACCCCTTCTCGGCTTCTTTGAATCCAAACCGTCTGACTGGGTTCCTTCAACCGCGCCAGTGAACACTTGATGAATACGCATCTCGAAAGTACTCAATTTGAAAGATGCTTAAACGATGTTAAACTATTGTTTTAGAACTTCCTTTTTTTTTTTTTAAAAAAAAAAAAAAAAGAAAATTACAATTGGATGTTTTGTTGACAGAAATAGCCACAGGTGTTATTTGTCAAGATGTGTGCAATTTGTCTGTCTATATATACCAACCTGATGTTACATTCAATTCCTTTCCCTAAGTTACATGCAGCAAAACAACATAGCAATCGTACAGGTTATCCATCAAAAGTGTGCATTTGTGTTAACCGGGATTCACAAATGGCTCCTCTTTCGTAAATGAATGTTGCATTACATGTGCGTTTCAGCAGCTAGCTGGCAGCGTGTAGTTTAATTATTGTCGTATATCGCGATGACTGATGACGGAGCGTTTCGTCCTCGCTCTTTGTCAGTGAGCAATGACATGGAGAAGCGTCGGAGAGCTTAACCTCTTGTTTTGGCCCATGTCGTTAAGAGGAGAACATTAAAACCGTTTGCTTTTTTTTTTCTGGATTTCTTCCTGCAGAACAAGTTGCAAAGATGCGATTTGCTGGCCACATGTCAACTCAGGCCCCCAACATATAAAAAAAAAAAACCAAAAAAAAAAAAAGAAAGTAGATAAGCACCTACTTATCGAGTACCCACGGAGGCTGAACCATGAACCCGGAAACAAAGCCATCCGAGCGATCGCTCTACTTAGACTTGAGATGGTATAATATGAAAAGTGACAGAAACCCCTTTTTGTCTCGTTGGGCTGAAAGAAAAAGCATCCATGGTTGATCTTCTCGCTAGCCATTCAAAAGGAATGTGATAAGTGGTTAGAAGAGAAACGCCACGAGATTTTTAAACAGTGTGACAGTTGTCTAGGCCTGCCACTTGACTCGGCTTGAGAGACACAAACATTGGGGGGACATCTTGTCTCGGAACGGATATGTCAAAAACAATGTGACAACAAGATCTCTGGGTAGTAGTGTCTGAAATCTGTCCTAATATCATAAACGATAGCCGGAGAGAGCTTCACATCTCAGAACTCTTGCGCGCTGTTCCGGCCACAAAATTGATTCAGCATAACGGGAATGGCCACACCGGGACCCGGCCCGGATCAGAGACATGCGATACTGCATGTAAATGCAAACCCAATATGTGTCCAGGGAGCATCCCTACCTCGACAGACTGTCCAACATGCAGGTTGATAGACCCTCTCTGCTTGTCAGCCCCTTGATAGCGACGTCAACATATTCCCTCTTTGAGAGTCCATACCGGTAGTAGGCCTGGCAGGTCCGAGGATAGGCAGACCAAAGAAGAAAAGACTCACAGTGGAGTGTAGCTAATCGGATCCACCTTGGACAGGTTTTTGTCGTCAGACTCCGGCATCTGTCGAGGAATATGGGTAGCATTCCGCAGGCCTAACAGCCTGGCAAGGCAACATCATCACCTCTCGCTTCTGCTCGATCGGTTCGAAATGCCGCCGAACGTCCCTCCGAGAAAGCCCACTTGGTACTGCTCGATATCAAATCCGAAAAGAGACAGAGAAGGCAAAGCAGCGCCGTTAGATAGCGTTCCATTCACAAACCCGAAAGCTGCGATGGAGAGATGCAATGTAACGGACTCGCACGAACACCCCAAGTGCATGCGGGATTTCCCTCGAACGCGCCCTCTCACCTCTTTGCAAATCCCGCAAAAATGGTTTATGGCGAGTTTGGGACAGTTCGTTGGCGTGCCGTCTTGGAACGGCAAGAATCCAGCCAAGTAGTTGTGGCGGCCAACGGTTGAGCCTCAGAGCGGACCGTTTTGGTGGAACGTGGGGAACAGGGACCATAATTGATATTGCCCTTTCTTTCTTTGTCATTTACGACACGAAGAATCCATTGAGCCTGGCGGGAGTGAAGATGGGGCACTGTGCATTTGATCAGCTATAGTTTGTCCATATTTGTTGTTTGCCCGCGGCTTCTCATTCGCCCACATGCTTGAGAGAGAAGGATGATGGACGATACCAAGATGAGATCAGATGAAAGGGTGAGGTGCTGCAAGACCCCTGATCAGAGAACGGGCCGACCACCGCATTTTGCCAGAATGCAGTACCCATCCACGTACTTTGGGGGTTCGGTCATCCTCGACACAAGTAGGGAAAAAAACACACTTATCTCGGATTTTGGCTAAAAGAAGATCAAACATTCAGAGGGGTGCGGCTCTCGTCTCGACCCACGGCTCACTGTTGTGGCACGACTTTCGGCGCCCAAAGACTGATGAGCTGGCGCATACATCAACAGGAGACTAAACAGACCGGTCAGGAAACTAGATTATAATGATATAATATCTATGCAGATATTGCATTGACTATTGCAGACGTGCTTACAGAGGTGCGACAATCGGGCCCTGACTTTCCACCAAGGAAGCTGTTCCGAAGACCCGAGACGGAGCGAATCCTAAATTCGTAGGTAGATAATGCAGATTCTGTCCTGATGATACTCTGGCTTGTTGAGATTCCATGATATGTTTGTGGAAGCGAGCCGGCTGCGACTTGACAGAATCCGCGGCAGCGGCTCTTTCGCTCCGTTCCTGCTTGCTTGCAGTCTAACGGCTTTTTGTTGTTGCAAGCCGTCGACCGTTGCGATGGGCGACGATTGACGAGAATTCGGCCACCTATGTCACCACCCATATCATGTCCCTCTGAGCCGGCCCCTGAAGGGATTAGCGATCATTCTGTCTGTGGATTGTGATGAAGGCACAGCCTTGGCAAGCAGATGCCAAGATTTTGATCTCCCTCAGAGTGCTCTGGATATGATCCCCTTTCATATCGTCAAAATGTGCAGGCTAATTCATGTGTGAGGAGGAGAAGATCTCGTAGAGAACCACGGGCGCTTGGGCCAGTAGTTAATCTATTCAAGACCAAGCCTGTGGCTGTTGTGCATAGCTGTAGTTTTGAAACTTGGGCGTCAAAGGAGCCGGCAGCAGGCAGAATCTGGTGTTCGAGTCAGAGTCGGCGAAATTTCGCTGTTGTTTCTCGTTTCAATATCCTGGAAGGGTGGTTGGTAACACCACTGGCCAGTGTCACATTGAGCCACGCAGAGGTTTGGTGGCCGACATTTGATGGGGTGGTATTCGCTGAGACTCTGAGAAGAGATGAGAGGAGGAACTGTCACCACTGGCTGACTGCATGGGCCGAGTTAGTGGCTGGTCACTGCTCGTATGATGGCTTCGTCGGGCTGCCATGGTGGGTTGGTGAGTCTTGCTGCTCGAAAACAGGACCTGGAGTGAGCGGCGTCGTGGGGTGGCTATCTGTGCGACATCAGTCTATGGCTGTTTGGAGCGCGCTAGTTGTCAGTGGTGGCGGCGGGTAACAAACGGGTGCTATCCAAAAGAGGGAGGGACGACTGCCGATCGCCAGCGCGGCTTTCTCGTCCATGCTTCACCAAGCCGGACATCTGATAATCTCCCCGCCGTGGATGTGGGGTAGTGGGACACTGTAGGAGTCGCACATTTCTAGTATTTCCATGGTGGGGGAAATGTCAGCAGCTTCTTGCCTGACGGGATGGGTGATGACATCTCGCTCGCTCCTGCCTCCCAGTGCTCCCCTGGTCTACACACCACCCAAATCGGCGTTTGATCGCCCGAGCCTGACATCATCGGAGCTTCCGACACAGCGCTCTCCAAGCAAGCTATCCAACATTGACAATGCAATAAGCAGGTTCGACCCATTTCTTGTCGGCCAGCACGGTACCCCAAAGACGATCAAGCAACCTGTGATCGACGATTCTGCACTCTCTCGTTCATCCCATCACAACCCTGGAGATCCTCGGCTTGTCTGTTGATTTCCCGCCACGGGTGACCATGGTTTGGGGGCTTCCCTTGAGTGTTCGTCGGACCGCACTTGTCGGCTGGTCCACTGTGTCGGGCATGTTTTGGATCCACGTGGGAACTGGCGGGACAAAGGTTGACAGTTCCATCGGTCAGAGCACCGATTTCATGATGGCAAGTCTGGCGATGTGCAGCGCATGTCATGTTGAGGTGAGAGCGGCGTGCGGGCATGGTAGGGTTGCATGATCGGGAAGTGGGGATCGAGTGGCTTGAAGCACGACATTAGAAATGTAGCCGGCATTTTGCCAGCTCCCATTCCAAAGCTCATCAGACAGTCCAACCCAACATGCCCGCCTCAGGCCTGCTGGCTTCCACGATTGCTGGAGGGTGCGGTGCCAGAAATGAAAGGGTTGCTGCCAGTCGCGAAAGGCAGCCAATGCCGTGAACCTATCGCGAGCTGCTCCAATACCACCATGATCAGCTTTTCGTCCGAAGTCGCCTCCTCGCTCGGAGTGAGGTGCATGCAAGGTACCCGACACTAGTACCTGAGGAGCTGCCAAAGCAACCCTGAAAGCCTGGTTTTGTCTGTTCAAAGAGATTGCTCAGTACTGCCTATCGCATGACGGCGCTTAAGGTCCTCCTATCTCCGATGCCAACAGGAGAAGTCAGAGAGGCCAGCCGCCTGCTTACCTGGAGCATCATAACCCTGATGTCGATCACGTTCTGGAAGCTCACAAGGAACCGCGCGACGTCCAACAAGCTCCGTTGGGCCGAAGGCGACATGAGCGAACAAAGAACGACAAGGGCCAACTTCTTCCAAACAGCCATATCACCTGGCTACTTGTCGCACTACCTTAATAATAATAAGAGAGAAACCCTCGCAACCATCACGGTGAGAGCTCAAAAAAAATAACATGATAACGTCCAATTACGGTCCGGAGCGTAACCAGTGTTGGAGAGAGCGCTTAGCCTAATTGGGGCATGAAGCAGGGTCAGGGGCAGTTGCGATCGAGTGCGTGGACCTGTGAGAAGTCTCGATGCGTGTGTGATCCTGGACAATTATTACACATTTTGCCAGGGGGTACCGGACCTGCGCTGGCTCAACAGGGGTGTGTGCATTCTTTGACACTGACGGCGCCACCACTTGCGAGGGCAAGCAACGGAGTGAAAGCCAGACGCCTGTATTTGCGTTGGGAAAAAGATTGATGTTGCTTCCATCCAACGCTGTCACTGCAAGATGGTCCTGTCTGGCAGCGGTCCGCAGCAGACATTCCAGGCTTCTTCTTGATCGCCTTCCGCGCCGGCTCCTCAGGTTCCAAGATCGGATCTTCCTCCATGGGGTCGCTCCCGGCCGAATGCCACCCTTTTGCGCATGAACTACTGACAACCCTGGGCGAGAATACCACTTCTCGATCCAAGGACGAACAAAGAAGAGCAGCACGCCCCCCCAATCCAACCCTCGAGGTTGTCAAAGCCGTTGCTCCGCTACAGCGATACACGCCCCTCCCCCTATACTTGGCTCGCTGTTATAGATGCACATTGCCGTACCACGCTGTGTGTGGTACGCACAGCGTATCTGAGACGACGGGTATCGACAAGATGGCTGTCAAAGTTGCCCAGCCGGGCGCCGGATTGGCAGTTAGGATCGGGGCCACCTAGGTACTGTACACATAGCAAGGTACAGGACTATGCTAAACTAACTAACTTGGGGATCAACGGAAGAATGGGGCATATCCACCGAAGCTTGGTAGAAGCTGGCAAGGAAGAATTGACCTTCTTCTTTCCGAAGAGCCAAATGCTGGAAACGGTGTTTCAGACTTTGGCAATGATCAAAGGATGAATTAGCCCGAAGCCCCTGGGGGGACAGCATATCCATTTTTCCAAGTTAGCCCCTGGGGGGCTGGCCTCTCGCATGGAGCTGCGCTCAGTGAAGCCGATTGAATCTAACGTTTGGATTTTTTTTTTTAATTCTCCGAGTTTTTGCTAAGATATTCTGCCCTTCAGACGCTGGCAGTTGGTGTTTGGCTGCTCCTCCTGCAGGTTGCACGGTCGGTACCTTCCTTGTCCGGCTGCTCTCATTGTGACTCCGAGTCCCGTCGTTCCTGGCGCAGCTGCAGAATAAAGAGAGGTTTCAACGACAAGTGAAGGCGCAGCCTCTCCATTAATATGTGCTCTTGCCCTTCCTTTAATTGATAAGGTAGTCTTTGCCCGGTCTCGCCACCCCTCCCCTTCCCCCATGTCCACGTCTCCAGATCCAGACTGTCTCCAATATAAACGACGACTCCCCTAAACCAACCTCGGCCAGGAGTCCAGTCCTCGGCTACCGCTCCCACAACCTTTGAGACCTTTCTCGACACTCACTTGCCTCGCCCGTTCCGCGCTCGGCTGGCATCCGGAACCCGCGTCTGACACCAGGACCCTCGCCCCCCTTCTCTTCGCATAACCAACCACAGTAGACACCAGCTTGGGTCTTCTGGGGAACCTGGTTATCGGTGAAGTAATATCGAAGAGGAAAAAAAAAAAGAAAATCTACAAACAGTGAACGGCGCTGTGAGCAGGTCAGCTACCTTAGCCACAGCCTTCCGTCTACCTATGGCCCGTCCCTAGCGTGCAAAACAAGCCTGCACCTGCCGGCAGCCATCAACATCAACTCGATCCTGCTCGGCATCTCCCTCGTGGCACAGAAACTGCACTCACTGCTGCCGCGCTATTTGTTATCAAACATCACTTGGTTCTCGCGGGTACAAGGGGCTGGGATCTGCCAGCTGAATGGCCAAGATAGGACCACTGGTGGTGCTTATCCTGCAATCCGGCAATAGTAGCAAGCCAAACGATCATCCCTTGGTTCACCACTGCGAGCACGCCCTTTGGCCCAAGAATCAGGAACGACTTGCTCCATTCCTGAAAAAGAAAGGAAAAAGTGCCAACAACTGCTTAGCGGATTACCTTAATTAGACAGGAACTGGAGTCATCACTCACCCTGTGCGGCTCATCCATCATAGACGCTGCAGGCACTTCACCTTTTCCCCACGCCCACCCACCACCAAGACAAAAGCTGCCCCCTTTCCCACCAGGAGCACGTCACAATCCACATGCCATTTGGAAGCCGTTCTAACCTCCTACATACCTTCACACGCACCTCTCGTGCCCGACGGTCCCGATCTTGAATTCATTGTCGCCGTCAACTGCACTCACCAGCCAGAGCTGCCGGAACGTCGCACAGGAGCTTCCAAAAACAGCAACTGCGGGATTCCCTACCCTGGCCACACTCAACCATACCACAGTACCCTCGATCAGGTACAAAAGTTTGGGGTGTGAGCCGTGTCTTCGACGCGGCCTACCAAGCTCGCCTTGGGCGTCCGTTTCCATTCCAGCCAGCTCTTGGTTCGTTTCGTTCGTGCACTGCAGGAATCTTTCCACACTGCAGCCAGCTGCGGACTTCCACTGGAAACCTCCTTCTCACGCCCCCCTCCCCCCCGGGCACCCACCTACTACGGCACGCGCATCTACCCTCACATCCATCTCTACCGCATCCACAACCACAACCACACATTCACTCACTCACCACACCTGCTACTTAGCCAGTCTTCCTCCTTCTTCTCTGCAGCGCGTTTCCCGCAGACCTACTCGGCATCCACATATAGCCCGAGCTTTGCTTTGCCGTGTCAACCCTTGCAGGGACAAAAGCAAGTACAGTTGCTGTAGCTGCTTGACGCTACCGCTGCCTGACAGCTTCCAAGGCGGTTCAAGGCCACCACTCAGACCTGAAAGGCGTGTATTTCAATCGCCAGTCACAGTGCTTGGATCTCCTTCGCCCCAGGCGCCGCGGACCGCAAGATCAACATCTCCATTGGCCCGCATGTTACTCATTACTTGTCAACTGTCCCGTTTTTATCTGTATCACCGCCAAACGCCGTGTTCTTCTTTCTCCTTGGTCCGCCGTCATATCTGAGCCAAGGGAGCACATCACTTGCCTTTCCGTCCCCGGACCGCAAACAAGGCCCTTGTAGTTCGGCAGCATCTTCGAGACCAGAACCGCCCAAATCGAAAGCTTAAACTATGCCATAAGAGCCCCCCCCCCCCCCGGAGCCCAAATCAGCACATGCCGTTGTGTAAATAAGGGTAGTTCGACATAGTTGCAATATCTGGCTTCAGAAACCTTGGTCGCGGACCCGCAAGTAATAATTCATTACCCGCTTGCCACCCTTTGTCTTTTCCGGCGCTCAAGACGCAACCCCTGGTATCTCTCTGGCCATTTCAGGCGCGAACCAGAGCAGCAGCCGTCGTACATGGCAGTCGTTGCTCCGCCACCCCTATTAAAATCGAAGTTGGACCTCTGGGAATCAAGCGACTCCGCTATATATCCTGCCGTACCACCCTCGGCGCCCATGACAGACATAATGTCATACCAATATCCGCCGCCGCCTCAGAACGGCGCCGAGATAGACATGCCGCCATCGGGATACTATCCCACCTATTCGATTTCTTCACACACATCATCAGGAATGGACTCTGGTGTCCCTTCCAGAGAACGCCCAGACTCAATGAAGGTCAAAAGATCACTATCGACGCCGGCCGTCGGCCAATCTCCATCACAGGCCCCGGCACCTCAACCCAGCGCATCACAACAGTCGGGAGCCCAGGGCCAGGACCCGCTTGGGTTGGCAGGGGAAAAGAGAAGGAATAAACTTGGCTATCATCGGACATCTGTAGCATGTGGTAAGTTTCCCACTTGGAGGTTGTGAAGACACACTTGCGTTAGTATGGTGCTAAAGACAACACAACAAAGGCCACTGCCGCCGGCGGAAGATTAGGTGTATCCCTTCGCAAAACGACGTGCAGGGCCGATGCATGAACTGCATTCGACTTAAAAAAGACTGCAGCTTCTTCCCGGTAGATCAACAACCAACCCCAGATCCAACGAGACAAAAGTCGGCATCGAGATCGTCTGTCGGCCCCAAAATCACATCCGCCTCTTCATCGCCAGCCATGCAAAGTGGACTGCCGTCCGACATGCATGGGCAGCAGCCGTATCCCCAGCTGGCGATGCCATCAATGCCTCCGCCGATGAAGCCGGCCGGTTCCGAAACCTACACCCCTGATTCCAAGCGTAAGAAGAAACCCCGGAATCCAACCTGCAAACACATTGCTGAAATCTCTCAAGTTCCTTCGAGCTCTAGAGCGTACGATTATGGGCAGTCCGGAATGCCAAATTGGATGGCAGATGCCAGCCCGAGCTCATCGAAACCGAGCGACTTGAACACGAGTTGGCGAACTTATCCGGCTGAATCTCCCATAACACCCGCCTTTTCCCCATACACACCACACGCACCGCCTCCATCTGCAACTTGGTCCACTCCTGTAGGTTCCGAGTCCTCTGCCCGTGATGATCTAGCCTGGTCGTCGTCGTATCCCGCGCCACCACCTCGATCTTTGTCCTTCGGCGCAGAAAGTGTGTCGAGTCAAAGCCAATATCCATCGATTTCGCAGGTTGGCAACCACTCGAGCCGTGAATACAATCGAAAGGCCAGCTCCATGTCTGCCGACATGTATCCCGCCCCTATCTCAACCGCAATTCCCGGCGTTGACACGGCTCCTGGCTCGACGTCCTCGCATGGCCTTGCACTTTCTGCTGGAGCCGCTCCCTCCTCTGGCTATGGGTCTTGGCAGCAGCCGTACCCATATTCCAAACCTAATGATGGCTACGGGGGAGCGTGGGCGTACCAAGAATCGGGGCATCCAGGAGATCAGCATTCGACTGAGCATGCCTACTACGAGCGATAAGCCCGGCGAATCTCATTGTGTGGTCCGTGGCTTGTCGCCCACAACCAAAGTTGTTGGCCAGCAAAAAGTAGCATTTGTAGGATTGGGTGGGCTGAACTGTATTGGGTGTGGTAGAGCTCGCCATTTCGATTGTCGGACCTCGAGGTTTGCGCCTGGGTTTTATCGATAAAGGATCATCTGGATCTCCCATCAGTTTCGACACCCTTACCGTCGCGGGGTTTTGGGGCCAGTCAGTGCGGTTGTCGAGGCTTCCCAAATGCGGTCAGGTTGTGTGCGATGCAAGTTCATCAATCGGGAAGTTGAGTCTGAGCGCAAACCTTCTTTGAAGGTTAAATTGGGGGATTTGCGACACACGACACAACACATGAGACCCCGGGTGCGCCCATGGTTTTGTTTCCAGCTGCAGTCTTTGTGCTCGTACATTCCATGGGCGAAAAAAAAATCATCAGCCTCTAAACAAGAGTTGATGGCTTGCTACGCGATCAAACGCAATGTGGCTGACACCAAGGATGCGAACCGAGCGCCTTTGTCCACAACAGTCCGCTTGGCCGATCTGCGCTCCCGAGTTCAAGCCTCCGCCGACAGCAATTATGATAGGGCACAGCCATGATCAGAGGGGAAACGTATAGGAAGCGATAATTGACGATTCTTCACACACGACCGACTGGAACAACGAGGCACACTTATCACCTCTTATTTATCATGAAAAGACTTGGACCACTCTGGCGATAGCTGTCAAACGCTAACTTACGTCTCAATCCTCTGTCCCAGCATTCCCACATTCAGCAGTGCGATTTGGCTGGGAACCTGGAAACCAAATAATCAACAAGCCGTGTCGTGGAAGCGGACAGGCAGGAGAAACCGGACGGGACGGCACGGCACGGCAGGCCGACGGGAGTGTCCACACCTTCATCTACCCGGTGAGAGGTGTTTGCGGACTGGTGACACCGCGGCAAACAAGCCACACCGGTTCGGCGCATTGCCCCAAGGAGGAAGGGCGTTACACGAGAAAATATACGCCGCACTATGAGAGTGGGGGGGGGGAGGCAGATGACTTGTCGACGAGAGCATGGGTGCGTCAACACATGGGTTAGAATCGGAATCAGGAACAGGGCGGTCGAATCGCATCTTTGAGTGCATTGGAAGAGGGTGTGGAAAACGGATACATGGGGCATCAGGGTCATGACTTTTTTCTCTTCACTTCTATTCCCCAGATTCTGTGTTACTCTCTGTTTTTTTCATATTTTTTTTTTCTTTTCATGTTTGTTCGTTTGTTTAGGTATCATCAGCACATCTGTATGGTCAGAGTGCGGCATTTGATCATGGAGGGAAGGCAATTTGAAATGGAAAAAAGAAAATGTACGGTTGTATCTGTTTGTTGGTTTTATATACATCTATACATATCTTGCTGTTTCTTTATTGGCGACTTCTTCTGATTCCTTACTTCTGGCTTTTTGCATTTTCATACTTGAATGGAACCAAATTTTGTACTTTATCCTTTTCATTCTGAAGCACCCTTCGAGGTTCTGGCGAGCGAGAGACGGGAAAGATCAAAACAAGAATCCCATATGTGTGTGGATGTAGTGGATATAGAAACAATTTATTATGTGAGCGGTATCGCACAAGAAAGGGATGAGATGGATGGATAGGCCATAACTTATTAAAATTAGTTCCACGCACACAAAAGCAATGCACTCTTGTGTTTCCTGCTCCTCTCAGAGTCACTGTGGATGTTTTGTTCTTGGCCCCCTTTTCACGACGTTGAGTCACAACAAACAAACTAGAAAGTCAACATTTCAACATACATGATGTGGTTGACTAGGCAATTTCTTTTTTCACTCCGAGCTCTTCCGACCCAAAACTCAGCATTTCTGTTTCTCCAAATTTCTAAACCCCATGGCTCAGTCTAACTTTACCCAGCGGGGTACCTAATAGTAAGCAACAAAGCTTTAACCCCCAATGTTTGATTCCATCGTTCTGCACCATTTCACTCCAGCTTGACACACCACCAAGCAGCTTCAAAGGAAATAGTCCCAGCAAACACTGCAATCTGCAATGGTGGGTGTGTAGATCTAGTAACGCTAGAAAGAAAGAAATGCACACACACGCCTGCGCGAGTACCAACGGTCGGCGTGTCCATGGGAGTGAAGCTCTATGGCAAGCAATATATGACTGTATCAAAAAACGTGCATTAGGGGATGTTCACCTAGGGTGCAAGCACAGGTCCAGGTGAGTTTAGGTTAAAGTCCAGGATCTCATTCAGTCGATTAGTGTGGTCCTAGGTGCCAGTAGGTGTGATTGATCATCGTTTCCTAGCACACATGTACCGTTTAGGTGTATGTAAACAGTTGTAACTGTACTTGCGTGTTGAAAGCGATGCCTTGTAGGGATGTCGCCTATTTGCTTGCCAATTCCAATGCTACGGGGTGTACTATCGTGATCAGTTGCAGCTCCAGTCATCACACCGGTCAGTTATTGCGGCTTCAAGATATTTGTGAGTGTACAATAGACAAGGTAGGTATAAGTAAAAACAACGACGATTGTCAGCCCGATGTCTCACCCCACACCCCCGTCTTACAACCCCGTGCCCGCTAGGATTCCCCAGACCCTGCGAAGTTTTAGCGTCCGCGGGCCTGCCGTGGATCCCACAACTTGGCGCCCCCGGCCGCCGGCGGGGGTGGGGGGGGGGGGGGGGGGGGGGGGGGGGGGGGGGGGGCGGGGGGCGGGGGGGC